>CEMM01322711.1:40583-58224 GCA_900068975.1 Hygrocybe conica | reverse complement strand
AAATTCAGCACGGCCCGTCGGCCCGCCCCGGGCTCATCCCCGCAGCAGCTCAGAGGCTGCGTGGCCCTTCGTACATCCGACGCAATGCCTATGAAAGTCAACTCTCCCTTGCCTCAGGCCCTGCCAAAGGAGTGTGCAAAGGCTGCGGCGATATGTGCGTCTTTCGTTGTGGGACGTGACTCTATACTGACCTTCGGTGTCAGTCAAGTCGTTCGTTGATTCCGGCAATAATGGCCTCGATCGCGTATGCACTTCGGCATTTATTGTAATGGCACTAAATTTTCAACGGATGGACAGGTAATCCCCAGAAGCGTCCTCGAGAACGCCAAGGGCTTCTGCATTTTGTCCGTCTTCAAGGCGGGCTTTCTATTCTCCGCGAGGGGTGGCAGCGGTGTCGTCATCGCCAAGTTGGATGACGGTTGTGGGTGCACTCCCATCTTCATGTCGACGTCTGTCATTTAGCGCTCACAAACTTCACAGCGTGGTCTGCTCCCAGCGCTATAGGTACCGCCGGATTGGGCTTGGGCGGTCAGATTGGAGCAGAAATAACGGATTTCTTGATCGTGCTTAACTCTCGTTCGGTATGTGCAAAACCACACTAAGAACTACATCTGAACTCACACCGACATCCTCCAGGCTGTCGTAAGCATTGGTCATCCCAGCTTCTCTCCACCTCGGGAATGAATCTTGCCCCTAGAGGTCTTTCATGTCATCAGGTTCAGTAACACTTGGAGGAAATATGAGCGTTGCGCTCGGGCCGCTCGGGAGGAATGGAGAAGCGCTGGGCTCTCTCAATACGAGCGGGAAAGTGGCTGCAATGTCAGCGATCCGATTTCACAAATCCACATGACTCGTCACACACACTACGATAGGTACAGCTATTCTAGGTCCCGTGGCCTTTTTGGAGGAGTCTCCATCGAAGGTTCTGTTATAATCGAACGACAAGATGCCAATGCGATGGCTTACCACGCAGACGTATCAGCCAAGAAGCTGCTCAGCGGTGAAATACAACCGCCAGAATGGGCATCTTACCTCATAAACACGCTCGATGCATGCACAGGTGCACCTGGAGCGCGTCCTATTCCAGGTCACAGCACTGGCCCTTCTGCCTATCACTTCGGCGGTGTCGCGAGCCCCAAAGCCGAGAAATCCTCAATATTCCCCCAGCTGCGGAGGAAAACAAAATCAACATCGACTCCATTTCCACCGCCTTCCTGGGGAAGAGCGAAGGACACTGGGTCATACTTCGATGATCCGAGAGAAGGAGAGTCCTCCCCTTCACCGTTCGCAGATGAGAATGCCGTCGCACAACGAAACCGATCGGCCACCGCGAATTTCGAAACTCAATTTGAATCAGATTTCGTGCCAGAAGGGATTCCTTCACCCAAACCTCGCTGGTCATACGACTCACCACCCGTCTCGGCATCAGGATCCGATCGTCGTCACACTCAGTCGCGGTCACTGAGCATGCCGTCTGATTCAGATCGACAACTTCGTACTTCCTCCGTCGGCGAACCAAACCAAGCCACCGTGGGGTACGTGAGACCCTTCATTGCTCCGAAACCAGAATTAGCCAAACCCCTCCTCCCCCACGAAGGCGTTGCCCGTGGGATTGCCCTGTACAACTTCAAAGCTGTCCAAGTAAGTCTACGTGACCTGGGGCTGGTTTGATGTTCAAACTCATTGGTGCTCCAGTCTGGTGACCTTTCGTTTTCGAAAGGTGATGTCATAACAATCGTCCAGAAGAGCGACAGCATTGACGACTGGTAGCTTTGTTTCACTCAATCTCTGTACTTTTTGTTCAACATCATTATTTCCACAGGTGGCGGGGTAAGGTAAATGGAGAGGAGGGCATATTTCCAGCCAATTATGTTGAAGTCGTCTAGATTTTTGTAATGGATCCCAAACATGAGTCAGTTACCATATTCGGAACGCGTCAAATCAAAACAACATGCGCGATCATGTCCAGCAGTGGCAAACGCAAGTTTTATGCAGTCAAGATTGGTCGCGGAGGTCCAGCAATATATGAAAATTGGCACGAGGCAGGCTATATCTTCCTTACTGTTCTTCTCTCCTGGTTGGAAAGGTTGACCGTGTTGAACATCTAGTGCTGCGACAAGGTGTCCGCATAATTTCAGTCTGAGACTATCAGTGATATCCCTTACATTTAAAGCTACCAGGTATCTAGATTTCCTGGAGCTCAGCACAGGAGTTTTGCCTCACTTCAAGAAGCAGAGAACTGGGTCGGCGTGCCTGGGTGTTTACAGATAACCCGAGCTTCAGCCAGTGGTATGTGGCGCCTTTGCCATGCTTCCCTACGCTCCTATTACTACGATCTGACGCTAATCGTTTTTCAGGTCGCCCGCGTTCATCTGGTTCATTTACGACCGTTTTCCGAGGTCATTCGACGGCAGTCAGGGGTAAAAACAATCGTGATGCGGCAACTTCCAAAGCGCAAGCAGTCCAACATGATTCTGAAATGTTGCCTCCCGGAAATGGTGCCACGTCTTCGGGCGTCAACCACAATGAGAAAATCGGCGCGCCTTTGCCATTGCCCGTCGTATCCGCACCCCCAGTCAAACTATCCCCGGAGCAAGAATCCGTCCTTCAGAGAGTCAGAGATGGACAAAATGTATTCTTTACCGGATCCGCAGGTCGGCTTGTTTTCCTATCTATGACCTCTAACCACAACGTCCTCATACTGGTGAGAAGGAACCGGCAAATCAGTCCTGCTCCGTGGTATCATCAACATGCTCGGAGGTTCGGCATGTTCCACCCTCGGGATCACGGCTTCCACGGGTATTGCTGCAGTCAACATCGGTGGAACGACATTGCATTCCTGGGCTGGCATTGGCTTGGGACAGGAGAAGGCCGAACGAATAGCAGGGAAGATAATGTACCAACCACTTTTGGGACAAACTCTCGAACGTTGGCAAAATGTCAAGACTCTCATCATCGACGAAAGTATGTTTTTTTATCTCTGCGACTAAAGCCTCGCTTCATTGACTGGTGCAGTCTCAATGATCGATGGGAAATTATTCGATAAACTGGTATGCGTTTAGATATCTTCTCCCCCTTGTCCGTCTCTGATCGTTGACTTTTGGAAGGAGGAGGTTGCCCGCATGATCAGAAAGTCCGATAAGCCTTTTGGAGGAATTCAGGAAAGTAACCTGGCTTTATTTCGAGGAAATGTTGCTTATAAACCTACAGTTAATACTCTCAGGTGACTTCTTTCAGTTACCACCCGTGCCCAACCGCATAGATACGAAACAAATTCCGGCCACCTTTTCGTTCGAGGCCAAAACATGGACAGCTTGCATCGGGCGCCCTGTCTTTCTGACACATGTATTTCGACAGAGGGACCAGTGTACACTTCCATTCGTTTCTTTGATAGAATTTTAACACTGATTAACAAGTATCTTAGCGTTTGTCAACATGCTCAATGCCCTGAGGATGGGTAACTCCACTCCAGATATCGTTGCTCACTTCAAAAGTCTATCTCGGGCTGTGCCTTACTCGGATGGTATCGAAGCCACAGAGCTGTATAGTTGATTCCAATACTCTATTCCATATACTCTCTAATATAACTCAACCAGATTCCCAACTCGGGCCGAGGTCGAGAGAGCTAATAAATACCGGCTCGACCGACTTGATGTACCCAAATACCTGTATCCGGCGTTCGACACCGCTGGTCCAGACGCTCCAGACATGCCTCAGGAAAAGATCAAAAAACTGCTCAATCAGCTGGTCGCCCCAGAGTCGCTTGAATTGAGAGTACGTTACTCCTCCTTTTTGACTTACCATTTTGCTTCTTATTTTTCGACGTTGCAGGTCGGCGCGCAAGTGATGATGATAAAGGTCCAATTTAATTTACTGTAAATTCTTTAGTGCAAGAGACTCACACCAGAATCTAGAACATCCGGCAGGGTGTCCTTGTGAACGGCTCACTCGGCCGTGTTATTAGTTTTGAACTGTCCAATGAAGGTGCAGGGTCCGTAGAAGGCGTGGGTGACGCTGCCGCCTTGCGGAATGGCGTGGCCAAGGGGACTAGCAGCGTCCCAACGCCACCCCCTGTGGTCGACGCCCAAGAAAAGCCAGTCCATTCATCACCGCATCAACGATTCTGGCCTCGCGTTCTCTTCCAGAACGGAATAGAACACGTTTGTAGCCCAGAGGACTTCACGGTGAACAACCCAGATGGAAGCGTCGTTGCTCGGCGACGACAGGTAAATTGGTCCATTGTCCACCATGAATCTTATGTGTCTGACTGGTTTCGAGATTCCCCTTATCCTCGCATGGGCGCTCAGTGTGCATAAATCCCAAGGTCAAACGCTGGAAAGAGTGAAGGTGAACCTGGCGCGAACTTTTGAAATGGGGCAAGGTACGAATAGCTGTACACTAGCCGTGATAGAACAAATGCACTGAACGATTGACTCAGCTTATGTCGCCCTTTCGCGCGCCACAAAGATGGAATGTTTGCAAGTCATGGGTTTCCAGCCCGAAAAGTATAGCGTGCCCTCTCTATCACCTTTAGACGGTTATTGATTTCTGCGTTTCGTGACAGGGTGAAGGCACACCCTCGCGTGTTGGCGTGGCACGGTCGCATCGTAGAGGCGCTACGTCTAGAACGCGAGGAGGAGGAAGAGGAAGATATGTTCAGTGACGAATACGAAATGATGGATGGATATATATAATCCAACAAAAAACCATGGCGCGGTGAACATATTTTCAAGTGAATAAGAATCCATATAGTCAGTTACAAAGGCATGTAGGCTTCTTCTGCGAATTCATCTCTGTCGATTACAAGAATAATTAAGGCACGCATTAGGCCTGTTGCGGTGGCTTCTCGGGGGTGGAAAAGTCCCGGGGCTCGCCATCATCCGTATTCACAAGTTTGACTAGCGTGGTTTCCAGCGGAACGGAGCTATCTGTGGTCTTTGGGGATGGGGGTAACGTTGCCTGCAATGAGGTCGGCGTAGTCTGGGTATTGGTCGTGTTGGGGGACGTGTAAGATGTGAAACTCTCTGTGTCGCCGCCGAGGGGTGTCGGATGAATCAATGGCGAGGAAGGCTTCATGCCATTCGCGGTCTGTGACTCAGGTAGTGAGGATAGCGTTGACGCAAAGTCTTTACGTTCCTTCGTGGGCGTGGACGTATTGGCACGAAGGGAGGGGTGAATGCTGTTGGTAGGGCGAGGGGGCAATGGTGGAGTAAAGTCTTCGGATGACCGTTTGACGCTCGATGATGGCGCTGCTGGAGGAACTGTCGTGACCTTGGTATGTGATGTCCCGTAAGTGAAGGTTGGCACAGGTTCACCAAGGGGAGTAGGAGGCAGAGGTGGTGAACGATGTCCCTGGTTGTCGTCGAATAGTTGTTGGCAATTGTTGATCAAGTCTTCCATCAGAGTGTCCTGGATAGGCGGCATAAGAAAGAAACAGTTAGATTGATGAGACGAACCTTCCAGTTCTGCATAACAAGCAGGTCACCGCCTTTGGGTATCTCATCCTCGCCGAAGATGACACCGCCAAATGCGATAGCGAGGTTCTTGGCGTCCATTTTGTTTTTATCATGATGCGAAACGACCCTGGCGAGATGTTCGACCAGCACTTTCAGTGTAGCCTGGTGAACGGGGGGTAGTCGGCGCAATTTTGACCTCAACACCATGAAATTATTGGACTGATGCTCAGCTACAGGGCAGCTGATTTTAATGGTTCATCCTGTACGAAATTAAAATCACGTCACCTAGGTCTTCTGTATGTTGTATACGATCTTGAAGAGGATATCTAAACACAGGCTCTGGGAGTTCCCGTAAATACAGCTGTATTTGGCTTGATTGTGGTTTCTTTTCAAAGAGAAAATGGAACTAGCCTACCTTCAACAATGATGAGACGGCGTAGACATCGTCCGTTGTGGCGTTGAACTCAAATTCGCACTCATTCTTCTCCACTTTGTGTTGCAACTGGGACGAAAGGAAATGAACGAGAGGTAACTAACGATTCCCGCAATAAAACACGCACGGCTTGTACTATTGCATGACGACCTGAAATCTGAGAAGTATCCAAGTTACTACATAAGAGCGGACAGGTGTCGGAGACCAAGCTCACTCGGTATATGCCTTCACAATCTAACCCCCTTGTATCCACTTCGTGAATGCACATCCTCACAATCTTCGGTGCCTCACCATCTGCCAGACCTCTGGCTGTCGCGTAGTCTACAAGACTGGTCCCAAAGATCAAATCCGCACATTCTCCAAGACTGTAGTTATAGTATAACGTGGGTTTCGGGATGGTGGCGGCCAATGCGCGTGATGTGTTAGAAGACAATCTTGAGACGTCCTTCTCAGGGGAAATCTTGTCAACGGCTTTTCTGGCATGGCCAGCTAGCTGCGTCTGCGTCATCGTGGTTGCGCTGGTTTACGTTTAGGGATAGAGATCTGCTAAGACAGTCTCATGAGAACGTACGTCATATTGTCCGTATACCGTTCAAATGCTCTCTTCACCGTAGCCGCCGCTTCTTCCACGAACATCTCGAAACTCTGGTGGACCAATGAGTTGCGGGTTACAGTGATTCATTTGATGTGGTGAAAACTGACTTTATATCCGCCTTCTAGTATTTTTGCGCGTCGAAGTCGAAGGGTTTCCAACCAATGGACGGCCTTACGATATTCCTTGTCTATCAATTGAGAATAAGCGAAAGGTTCCACTGAAAAGCGCTTCCGCGTCACCTGCTTCGTCTGCTTCCCGCTTGGCACGGACTACACGCAAAGCGCTATCGCCGGAACGACCACCGAGACCCTCTTTGGTCGCTCCTTTGTCTAATAGTCCCATTAATTGGTTGAACTGCTTTTTTCCTGTGCAGAAATAAGAAATCAGACACCTGGAGGGAGCACAGCATACCTTGAAGGGCCAGATCGGAAAAGGGCGTGTTCCCAGTAGGAGACCGATTGCGGGCAGGGACGTTGCCAGAAGGTCTCCTCTCGATAGGCCTGAGAGGCTGAGGAGAGGTCACCACGGGTCTCGATTGCGCCATAACAGGGTTGGACTTGGTATTAGCGATGGGTTGGAATTCTGTGGGGGGCGATACAACAGGTAGGGTGGTTGCCGAAGATTTGTGGTCCTGATGGAATAAATAGTCGAATCTCAAGCATCGTCACGAAAGCATGGAATCCAGACCTCTACGTCCTGACATTTACGCAAATATGCGCGCTTGAGCTTGGGGAGAATATTTTCTGCATATTCGGTGTACGCTGCGCTGGAATTCTTGAGGTCCTCTTTGATGCGTTTGCGAGTGCGTTCCTGCGTATCCTAACGTAGACTCTGGGGATGAGTAAGCAAGCAGAAGAAATGGACGGAGCGCACCTTCAACGAGGTGAGGGGGAGGACAACGTCTGCAGTCAGGGTGGCCAAAAAGGCGGATCTTGCTTGAGCCTCTGCATTGCGTGGACGTCAAGATAGCGTAGTATGTGTAGAGGCGATGAGCTGACCCCGCTCGAGAGTGTCTCTGATTTCGAACCATGCACGCCTGGCTGTCGTCAATTCGTTACGGTCGTCGAAAGCGAGGTCCACACTCTTGACCCTCTTGTGAAGTCGCGTGAGTGATTCGACACTGTGATAGACGGTCATTCGATGGTGTATGGTCAAGAGGCGATAACGCACTAAACCTCTTCGATCTTTTTTCTACGGCGAGACGAATGAACGCTCAATAGATGCTTGACGGTGATGATTGGACATACCGTTCCTGGAAGAAGGACAGGTACGAATCCGCGAGTACCTTGAGCTGAAGGTCAAAGAGCGTAACGAGCTCCTGCTGTGTGCTGTCTGGGTTGGTTGGGCGTATAGAGGCCTGGTTTTTGTCCTCCACAGCAGACATGTCGAATTCAGCGGTGATCAGAGACAAGAATACTCAAGGCATCGCCACGTGCGATGGCTGTACGATGGCTGTATCGCAGCTGCGGTAGTCATGATACCGCATATATTAGCATATATTGTGCATTCACGACTGAGATACACTACGACCGCACACGGAACTGTGTCGTAATAATTTCGTATAATTTTTTGAGTGCTTCTCCGCCGCCATAAACGTCTCCCAAGGGTACATGACGCTCCTTTTCGGGTAAATTAGTTGACGCAACCACATGACTCCGACTCAACTACAAACGACGTGTCCTCCGCTTATTCGGCACTGGCACCATCAGGAACCTCGGTTCGGGATCTTTTTTTGTTTCCGCCTTCTACATCCCGAAAGCCATGGTTCCCTCTCCCCAGGTCGTGTTGGAGAATGGGTCGCCGATGCTTTTCGGACACGAACCTGCGTGTGTTTCATCTTCCGAGTCAGCTCTCTTATTTCCAGTCACTGACTGGTCTTCTCAGCGTCTGGAACAGTGATCTCCTGATCCCAAGTTATCTCGCTCTCGCATCTGCTCTTGTTTTATTGCTCCATATTATATGCTCGTCCAAATTAATCCGCTCCGTCTACGCTCGACTACTGCCAAACGTGACTCTCCAGGAAGAATCTACTGTCGAAGAACATCGGGAAGCCCATCCCATCGGTTTCTTTGCAGAAGCAAAAAGGCATGTTCTTGAGCACGGGGGCATCCCAATTTTTGCGTACAAAATTACAAGATTGGCGGGGTGCTCCATCTTCCTTGCCCTCTCTGTCGTGACTTTCATTCAATATGAGGAAGATTCTCCCGACGTCAAGAATTTTCATACTCTTGGGAAATGGCATCAGAAGCCCAAGCGCAGACGTGATCATCACGGCAGCACCCTTTTTTCTCCAGGCGAATGGCTGCATATTGCTGTCTGTGCGACTACTGTATGCCCCATATCCAGATCCTCGTACAATTGCCCAACCGTTAATCGTTTGCCAGTTGTATGCGTCGTGTCTTGCTGTCATCTCAGTCTCAGCCAATCCTAGGTGGAGTAGGCTGGTCGTGAAGCATATCAATGCCGTCATGCTTGCATTGTTTTGCGTGTATGCTTACCGAAACCTCTGGCCAATGGCCACGTTCACCCTCGATCCGAAAGATGCTTCCGAAGGTTGGATTCTGTTCGCAAAGATCGCTGTCTTGTTCATCACGGCTGTGATCGTACCCGTCTTTATCCCTCGCCAATATATCCCGGTGGATCCCAAGGTGCAGTCTATTTCTGGGCAACCATCATCTGCTCATCCACCCACATATTTGTTCTAAGGATCCAATGCCGGAATCGAACCCTGAACAAACCGCTTCCTTGTTCTCGCTGCTCATCTATACTTTTTTGGATCCAGTTGTTTTTCTGGCGTACCGAGTCCCGCATCTGTCTCACGACCAACTTCCACCGTTGGCCGATTATGATTACGCGAAAATTTTAGGGAGAGATGCTCTTCCGGTACCCTTTGTTGCTCGACGTTTGTGCAACAAAATGAACGACAGTTAACAGAGACTTGATCCGTTTATTTCCAAGTCAAAGCGGCACCTCTTTTTCAGGTTGATGAACGTTTTCCGTGCGAAGCCATTCCCTTATCGATCCACGTTTCCTGTCTGATTTTTGACCATCCCAGAGACCGAATACATCATCTTGGCTGTCATGCTTGCTGTCCAGGTGAATCGAATATTAGCATTGGCGTATATCGCTTATCGCATTCCCACAAGGTCGTCTCGGCGTTTGCAAACCCTGTGGGAATCAATCGCCTTCTCAAGTTGGTACATGCTTAGGATCACGTAGGTATCATATCTGACCAGTGCAACAGCTACCTTGAAAAGGGTGGAGAGAATGAAATTGTTCGTCCTTGGGTGTGGATTGCCTGGCTATTCGTTGGATCCATGATAGAATCAATCGCATTTCAATGGTACATTTACATTGCCGTACGTCCCGCCGTTTCCTTCTATTTAAATTCTTTTCTGACACAACGCCAGACAAGGACGCTTGTTCGTACTGAGAGCATCATCACCCAGCTTATTTTCGACCATTCGCTGCGTATTCGGATGAAGGTTGAAGTGGCCAAGAGCATCACTGGCGACGGTGACTCCACCGCCGCGACAACTCCAGATCGTGCCTCCACGCCAGATGCTCAAGAACCAGCTAACGGCAGCGATGAGACTCCACAGTCAAGCGCCGCAAGTGTCATAAGTACGAAGGGCCAAGGCAAGCAAAAGGCAAAGGAAACACAAATTCCAGAAGAACCTACAACAAAGAGCACGGACAGGAATGCTGGCAATTTAGTTGGCAAGATCAATAACCTTGTCACGACAGACCTGGCCAACATTACGAATGCCCGAGACTTTCTTTATTTACGTCGGTCGACTTTTAATACCTTTAAGCAGAGGAGAGCGCTGATTTCAGGCACAGTCGTTTACGTTCCTTTACAGGTAGCCCTCTGCATAGCATTTTTGTATGCGATTCTGGGGTGGAGGTGAAAGTCTTGACACTCTGGCCAGTACTCGTCCTCACAAAGCATCAGCTCATTCGTAGGCTTGGCCGTCATGATGTTACTCTTCCCTATCCCTGGATACATTGCAAAGTTGGAGCAAGACATCCAGGGCGAAGCAATGAAACAGGTGATTTGACGCATTCTACTGGTCAGTGTAGACTTAACAACCTGCCATAGACTGACGCTCGCGTTCAAACCGTAACCGAGAGTCAGTTTATCCACACCCTTTTCTTTCATTCCTTCTTAAGCCACTGATATCCAGCTATGAATGTCATGCGAATGATCAAGGTATTTGGTTGGGAAACCAAGTTAAACGAGAAGATTGCGCAGAACCGAGAGAACGAACTCACATGGATATGGAAGCGTCAGCTTATCGAACTTCTCAATGGCAACGTCAAGTAGGCCCTTTTTTTTTTTTCCGTACATTCGAAAAGCCAACATTTGGCTAAGTTATGTCATCCCTCTCCTCACGATGGTTGCGACTTATTCGACATACGTACGTCTTACTTTGGACTACACCCAACATCGGTTCTGACGACACGTTTGGCAGACCTTGATCATGCATCAACCTCTGACTGGTATTCATTCTAAACACAATCGTGACAAATTTCTCACTCCTACATCAGCGTCCAGGGTCTTTTCTTCCATGTCAGGTTCGCACAATCTCACCGATAGATGAGATGTATGTTGAATTCCTCTTGCTCAGTATTTGACATGTTACGGGAGCAACTTCACATTTGTCTCTTCGTCATTTCCACCTCCGTGAAGGGTGAGTAAGCGTCGCTGACCTATATCTGAATCGGGCTCATGCCAAACATTTCAGGGAAGGTATCGTTAGATCGAGTGGACGACTTTCTGTACAACGCAAGTGAACTTATTGGGATTTGACAGTTCTCGTATTAACGTGACCTGAACAGACTGAGCTGCTGGACGAATGCGCCAAAAAGACGGAGGGAAGCATTCCCGAGATGTTTGCCAGTCATTTTGAACCTGGCGTCATCGGTATTCAGGATGCGATCTTCTCGTGGTCGGGTGGGGGGGATGGTACATTGACACCCTCCAGGCGTCCCTTCCAACTGTATATCGACGGGGAACTGATTTTCCAGCGAGGGTGTATCAATCTAATTGTTGGACCCACTGGTTCTGGGAAAACGTCCCTCTTGATGGCGCTGCTTGGTACGGAACATTGTCAATATACAAACTGTCTTGCTGATGCAAGCCGACGACCTAATGGCAGGTGAAATGCATTTTATTCGTACAGGAGCGACGTCGGCCCTCAATCTGCCACGAGAGAAGGGTGTCGCATACGCTGCACAGGAGTCATGGGTCCAGAACGAAACGATACGAGTATGACATAGACCAGGCATTGCATACGGGATGCTCATCCACTCTCCAGGAAAATATCGTCTTCGGCGCTCCTTTTGATGAAGCTCGGTATAACAAGGGTAAATCGGCTTGCATCTATCAATTAGCATTAGCCAAAAAAATATTGTTACAGTGATTCACCAATGTGCCTTGGAACGTGACATCGCCCTGTTCGAGGCTGGCGATCGCACCGAGGTCGGAGAGAAAGGACTCACCCTCAGGTGATTCTTATCATTCTTGGATCTGTTGCCATGTCTGAAACTTGTAACAATGCTTCCAGTGGCGGTCAGAAGGTTTGTCGGCCGTTCTTTCTACTACTTGCATGTGATCACACGTTTTGGGTAGGCACGAATCACTCTCGCGCGAGCAATTTATTCGTCAGCCGACATTCTCTTACTGGACGATGTGAGGTTCTGAAAGCTTTGCTCATGATTTCATTACCCATTTCAACCAGGTCTTGGCCGCTCTTGACGTTCACACTGCGAAATGGGTTGTGGAGAAATGTTTCGCTGGTGATCTGATCCGTGGCAGGACAGTTATCCTCGTTGTGAGAACGCAATCTCCCTCCATGACATTTCCACCTCACCCCCTTTTAGACACATAACGTTGCAATGGCGAGTTCCGTAGCGGATTTTGTGGTGTCGCTTGGCAAGGATGGAAGAATACTGAGCCGAGGTACAATCTCTGATGCCCTCGCCACGAATGAGAAATTGGTTGCACAAGCATTACGAGATGAAAAACGGGCACAGAGAGAGGTTAACCTGGCGCCAGTCGAAGGTCGCAAAGAAGCGGATGGTAAATTGGTTCTCAAGGAGGAGATCGAGGAAGGTCACGTCAGCTGGTCGGCTTGTGCGTCATCTTTTGGTCAAGCGTTTCCCACCCGCTGGCCATCGCTGACCATTCGTTTAGTAAATCTCTATCTATCAAACATGAGTCGCGCCGCGGGTCTCCATCCCTTCTTTTTTTGGCTTATCTTTTTGGGCGGGATGGGTCTTTGTGACGCTATCAACACGGTCCAGACGTGGTTTCTCGGTTACTGGGCATCCCAATATGCTGACCATGATGTCTCAGAAGTTCCTGTTGCCTAGTAGGTCTTGCATCGATTTTATGCCGTGCTACAATTAACGATTGTCCAGCTACCTCTCAATCTACTCCATTCTTCTTTTTGTCTCGGTCGTCATCTACTGCCTTGGTCGTTTGACTTACGTGTACGGATCCTTGCGAGCATCGAGGAAGATCCACATGAAACTGATACAGTCTGTCTTGGGAACGACATTACGGTATGAACCCCGATGTTCGGCCCAACGGAGCTCCCATTTACAAAGTGTGCACTGTAGCTGGCTAGACACTACCCCTACTTCCCGGGTAATCGCTCGATGTACTCAGGATATCGCTACCGGTTAGTGGTGCCTTCACCGAGCCTTGCGCTAACCTAACGTGTATATCGTACCAAGTCGATGGACCTATCTCCCAAGGTCTTGGCTGGCTGTCCGAGATGACGCTTACAATGTTAACCAAGTTCGCCGCCATCCTGTTGTTCACTCCCATCTTTGTGTTCCCTGGCCTCGTTTTGGCGGTTCTTGGAGGGTTGTGTGGTCAGATCTACATCAAGGCGCAGTTATCTGTCAAGCGAGAAATGAGCAATGCCCGATCACCGGTGTTGGGCCACTTTGGTGCAGCCGTAGCAGGGCTCAGTACGTGAATGGCGGATTACTGCCAGTTTTTTTATTAATCAGCCCATTTTAGTATCGATCCGTGCTTATGGCGTGCAGGAGGTTTTCAGAGAGGAATCAAGGCATCGGATCGATCGTTACACGAGAGCGGCTCGGACGTTCTATAACCTCAATCGGTGTGTAACCCACCTCTACACACTTCCCCTTACTTATTTCCCCCGAGATGGGTCTGCATTCGCATTGACGCTTTGGGTGGCCTCTTTGCGTCTGGTCTTGCGTGGTACCTCATCTACGGGCCTGGATCTCGGAGTTCTGCCAATACTGGATTTTCTTTGACCCAAGCTGGTATGCACATGAACTGCTCGTGAATTCCGGTAGCAGCTCACTTCCTCTCTCTGTAGTCAGTTTTAGTTCAATGATTCTCTGGTGGGTCAGAGTTCTGAATGACTTCGAAGTGAACGGTACGTTTGCGAAACATCTTTGGGCAGTTGACATCGCTCATCGTCTTCCCGTGCCCTCACAGGCAACAGGTTGGTAACATCACGGAGAGCGCACTATCACCCTGACAGTTTCTCAGTCTAGAACGTATCCAAGGATATCTCATGATCGAGCAAGAGCCAAAGCCCACTGAGAGCGGAAAGCCACCAGCATACTGGCCAGCCAGTGGTGATCTTCGGGTCGAGCAGCTATCTGCTCGGTATTCGAAGGTACGCCATTGCCATTGCCATGGAGCTGTCTCATCACGCGTTGCACTGGTTCCGAATAGGATGGTCCCAATGTCCTACACAACCTCGATTTCCACATCAGGTCCGGAGAACGTGTCGGCGTCGGTGAGCGTCCAAGTCCCCAAGATACTACATCACGACTAACATATTCTTCCATCAGTTGGGCGAACAGGTAGTGGAAAGGTAAGGGACAAAATTGTCAGCATTTTATCTTACTGAATGATTTCAACTAGAGCTCATTAACTCTGTCGCTGTTACGCTGCATTCCGACCGAAGGGAATATGTATCTTGACGGTTTACCTATGAATTCCATTAATTTGGAGGCTCTCCGCACAAGCATCACTATTATTCCCCAAGTAGTAAGTTCCCTAGTCTCCAGAAATGGCTCCAAATTCATCCATATTCTCTCCAAGCCTGAACTTCTCAGTGGCACCCTCCGGACAAATCTGGATCCATTCGATCAATACGATGACGCCAAAATGAACGATGCACTTCGCGCTGCTGGCCTCTTCTCACTCCAGGATGGAACAGACGACGGTAGAATCACTCTTGACAGCCCCATCGCCAGCGGAGGAGGCAATCTTTCTGTCGGTCAGCGACAGATACTTGCTTTGGCAAGAGCTATCTTACGAGGAAGCAAGCTATTGATCCTTGACGAAGCCACATCTGCTATCGGCAAGTATGAATTCATTAAAAAGTCTTTGTAATTTGCTTACTGTCAAATGCCTTTGCTAGATTATAAGACTGACGCAATCATCCAATCCTCGCTTCGCCACGGACTGGGTAACGATGTAACCCTACTTACTGTCGCACATCGGCTTCAAACAATTATGGATGCAGACAGAATTGTACGCCTCCCCATCATCCCAATTCCCTCTAACTCATGCTCCATTTGTAGATGGTCCTCGACGGTGGACGAATCGTAAGTTCTTCTAGGGAGTCCTTGAGTGATTGCTGAACAACCTTGCCTTCAGGTCGAATTTGACAACCCTCTTGATTTGCTCCAGAACGAGAAGAGCCTACTCCGGGCTCTCGTCGACGAAAGTGTTGATAGGGATATTCTTTATAAGATGGCCGAAGACAAGAGGGGATCGCGTCAGGTAGGAGCAAAGTAGAGAGACGAGGCTCTTGAGAATCTTGGGAGTCTACTACGAACATGTCAATCAAAACAATAGGCATAAGTAGAAGCAGGCAGCGGCCATAAATAGGGTCATCCAACATCAGGATAGTTTTCGATCAAGTAAAGGTCTTTGAAATGACGTAGAAGACGGAATCATATCTGCATAGTCTGAGGCGCTCGGAAACCAAAGAGAATTGGCAAGGTTGGCGGCGGAAGTTTTTACTGTCTCCTGTAGCTAACAGAGTCATCGCGACCATTGCGGGCATACTCCCGCGAGTTTCCACCAGACCGCGAAGGTTGATGCGAAGGTTGATGAGAGGGCGGAGGGCCACCAGAAACGCCGCCACTGTAGCCAGAACTTGCAAAGCCACCACCAGATCCACTGCCTTGATAGCCAGAATCATAGTGAGCACTACTTGAAGCACGCGGCGGCGGACTCGCAGACCGACGTCTATAGAGTATGATGAGATTTGAGACACCAAGAAACGTAAAACAAACCTGTAGCGGTGCGACTGGATCTCAGGACTGGGAGCACGGGGAGGATAGTCATTATTGTAACGAGGTGGCACTGGTGACGCAGGTCGTCCGCGATACTCTGCCGGGGGGTAATCACTGCGAAGACTGGTCAGCTTTCAGAATTCCGGGCGACGTTGTGACAGAGGTGTACGTACCGACGGTGAGAACGTTCATAGTCATCGCGGGCCCTTGGAGGTGGAGCAGCAGCTGGAGACCTCGGTCTAGCGCTAGCCGGTGGATACGTGCCATACCTATCACTCGGCGGCGGCGGCGGCGGTTGCGGCGGCGGGGGACGGCGCTCGTAGCGGTCGTACGCATCACGAGGAGGAGCAGGCGGAGCCGACCCGTACCCACGGGGAGGATAGCCCGGTGCGTCACTGTCCGGAGGATAATAGTTGGGCTGTTCGAAACGGGTTGGGGGAGGACCCCTCGTTCTATAATCGCGATCATAGTCGCGACCAGAACGTGTTGAGGGAGGACCCTGAGGATAGTCTCGATATTCACGATACTCTGGCGGGGGCGTAACTGGCCTTCTTAACTCTCGCGCAGGAGCCGGCTGCGGGGGATAGTCAAAGCGTGGATCCCTGGGGGGAGGATAACGGCCAGAACTAGGCTCGTCACGATAAGATCCATAATCCCTGGGGGGCGGGTTCGGCGGATAATGCCTGGAGGGTGCCTGTATGCGGTCGATCAAGGGAGCGTCATGTGAACCGTGGTGAGGTCGACGATATGTACCACCCCTGAAGCGTAGTTAATAAAGACTACGTCGGGCAGAACGGCATGAAAGCTTACGGGTGAGTTGGGCATTCTCTGTTCAAGACACTGTTTAGAACTGACCAAGACGGGTGGAAAATTGATACCGACCTGGCCCAGTGACCCATTTGGCCGCACTTGAAGCAAGCACCAGGGTCTCCGTACTTCGCAGTTTTACCCCCACCACGAGACAACTCGACACGGATTTTGTTGCCCATAAAATAACCCTCGTGATATTTTGCCACACTCTCCTCAGCGGCCTCACGTGAATCAAATTCCTGGGTGAGATGTAGGTGAAAAGACGGCAGAAGGATTTAATAGCAGGCACCTACAACGAATCCATAACCAAGCCTAGGAATCACGCGAGGTATCAGCGAAAACAGAGCTTTTAGGGAAAGTACGAATGAGTGAACCCACTTTAATTCAATGTTGACAATGTTGCCAATTTTTCCAAAACAACTTTGAAGGTCCTCGACTCGAGTATGTTCGGGTAAACCTCCGACATAGACTTTGTTCGGCTGCGTAGCATAAGGTGAACACCGAGTCGACAGACACAGGAAAAGAGTCAGAATTAAAGAGCCGTCAAGGAGCCCGAGTGACGAGTAGCCTCCCAAGTTGCGCAAAGCAGGGGGACAAGAGAAGACGCTGCCAAGGGCTGAAGCAGCCAAACTCGAGAACGCCAAACGAACATGTTTGTGTACGAGAGCAAGGGACAAGAAGAGACCTAAGCACCTTCACTTGCTTGTCGCGATAGGCAGTATCAGCCTTGCTACCAGAGACGCTGACATCGACGCTGGAGCCGCGAGGGTAGTCTGGGTTGTTGCCCGAACCGCGCGGATTCTCTGCAGAAGGCGGTAAGCCGTTCGCGGGATCTGCATCGCCTCTGGGGCCCATTGCGTGATCGTCGGTGTGGTTCCAGTTATCTTGAGGTTTAGCAGGTCCGCCGTTCTCTGCAACGGGCGACGGCTCCATGAGCGTTGAATGGTGAGCAGGAAAATGGTACTCAGTTACGTGTATAAAATTTTAAACTCAGAATACAACTCCGACTATGGTCTGTGCGCAGTCCGTTTTAGTAAAGTT
>CEMM01322711.1:12215-35088 GCA_900068975.1 Hygrocybe conica | reverse complement strand
GATGTACTTCGAATTCCGTGTCAGCGGATACAGACGTCCTTTTGTTTCCGAAACATATAATTATGTGAATCGCGGGGCCGGGATTGCGGACAGTTATGTGTCGGTTCGTCATTTACAAGGGATCCTCGCCAGTTCAACTCTCTCATGTCAGTAAAATTTGTTCTATATTACTCGCCTGGTAGATGGTTGGATTCACCTTTCACAGCTGCTCACACGACCCTGCCATTCAATTATCAACCAAGCCTTCGACTGCAGACTTCGGCTTGATCGCAGACGGCCCATTAACGGTGATGGATTCGGAGTTGGTGCGCTTCTGTCCTACTAAACGCCAATGTTCATTTTTGCTAAACGGGCTGCAGGTTGGTATGATTCTGTGTTCGACCCAGAGCTGGGAAGTCAGCCTTGTATCTTCACCTCAGTAACGCCTGTGAATTTCGACCTCCTTTTCACAAACACTTTATTGGTTGACTTACCCCGACACGGATAGGCATGGAATAACGCTAATCTGTCCCGACTGGCGGAGAAAATCAAGTCTCCTCTTGTCTTGTTTGTCTATTCATCGCTTGCGTCTGATCCGTATTCACCATTCCCCCAGCGCTCATGTTCGAGCGACGACAGCAGGTTCCCTATCTTTGGACAATTGCCACCCGTTCGTTCACGGCAAACTCATGGTCCTGTCGCTGTCGCTACTACCACCCTGGGCTCAACACTTATACCTTTCCTCACAGTTCATGCACAACGGACAAATCGCCGAATTCGCGTTGGTGAAGAGGACAATACAAGCTCTATTACCGGATGAAATATTCAATGTAGTCCAGGGGAACACAGGTGCTGAACTATGACCAGAACTCTGAAAGGTGAACCAACTGACTTTCGCCTCACTAAAAGATTCGGAATGGGCCTTTGCGCTTTATCTTTCAAAGGTCGGTTACTGAACGAGATACCAAGGTGCCCACCACACTGAATACAACAATGGACCCAGCTTCCAGATCCTAACGCAAAGTCATTCACTCCCGACATCCTCAAGCAGGCCATGCTCGATACGGTTGCAAATCTGAATGCCATTGCTGAAGCCGCCGGAATAACAGAGGCGAGACATTACGTTAGGATGTTGGCGGCCACTGATACCTCGCACAGCCGAATCTGATGAATTTCTGTGTCACCGATGGCGAGAGTGTAGTTGCGATTCGATATATTTCCTCCAAATACCTCGAGGCAGCATCATTGGTACATGATATACCTACGTCAATCTCCGCTCAAGACGTCACTAACTCTTGCCCGTAGTGGTTCTCTTCTGGCACCACGTTCAGCGAATACTCCCCTGGGGGTCATTATAAGATGACCAAGGCCGACAAGAGGGAGAATATTATCATGGCAAGTTTGATCTCTAATCTTCTGTCTGGTCATAAATTCCGTCATCCTTGGTGCAGATTGCGAGCGAACCTCTCACGTTTGAGAAAGGTGCGTTCAAGTTATTCAGTTCGACATCTATACCTCGCTTAAAACTGCCACTCGCTATCAGCGGATTGGATGGAAATTAGGACCAACCATATGGTTATTATCACGCCCAAGATGAACTTGCTTCAAATACCCATAATCGATCAGTTCTATGTTCCGCCATCCCATCCCGCTGCTCTGGCGCGCAGCTCAGATTTTGCCCAAGCAAAGGGGTTGCTTCACCCTCGCAAATCTATTCCTGGTGGATTTTCGCAAGAGATAGCTGCTCTTCAATCTCATGTTTCCCTGTCGTGCTAGATGGATGTAATACTGTACAATGGAGCAATTGGATATTTTGTCTTACACTCGGTGTCGCAAGTGGCTCTCAGCTCACCTCCTTACTACGACCTGCTCGAATGTTCTGAACATCGGTTCTGACAACCGTCATGATGAAACTATCCATCTTCTGGATCGCGCTGTCGAGCACTGCTAGGTATGAGTCCGTTGGCAGATCCATCCTTGCCTGTCATTCAAGCTCGTCAGGCTTTCAACAGCTTTGCAGATCGTTCTTTTCCTGCCTCTCACATTGGTGACGCTGTCGAAGCAAGCCTTTCTGTTACATTCCCTGCTGCTTGGAATACACGCAATCATTCATGGCACCATGCTGCTGTTCTGGAACTCCAACGCGCTGTCCATCCTCCAATTGCCAATGCATCCGTTCCTCCTGCTAGTGTGCTTCAACGCATTCTCGCAATCAGTTCACGTTTCCTTGCTGACCGCCGCAGCATGGTGGGGGAAGGTATTGATTTTCTTGGGACCTGCGTTCATAGTCATGGAAGGTCTATCGAGCTTGTTGGTTGTCCAAAACCTGGGTCAAGAGGGCCGACGGCTCATCCGAGACAGCGAGAGAGAATACTACCAGTTTGCTCTTCTCATTGCCACGGCTGTTGCCTATGTGATATCCGCATGGTGGATTGTCGCTGTGAGTGAGCATACCTTGATACGACTCCAGCCCCGCTGATCACCGTTCGTCTGGCAGGCCTATCCTTCTGCTGCATCATCCCCACTATCTGCTACCTTGCTCGGCGTTGCATTGACGTCCTTTGTTTTCCTGACTTTCATTGGCTTCGTGTTGCGGCGGACAAACATTATTGAATCATCTGGACTCGCACTTTTTATCGCATATAATATATGGCTCTGCGGTTTCGACCAAAATTCATTCTCAGATCCATCGTCGTCGTAGTACGTCCGTCATCTTTCCCTATCGACCCGGTCCCTGACTTTGGCAAATGGTCAGTGCACCGCTCCTGCCAAATATCCTCCCTCACTTTGAGGCATTGGTGAACTTTGTGACCAATACGCTTCCAAAGCCTGTGCTAGTCGCTCTCTTGTACCGTCTGAGTATCCTTCATCTTGCATCGCGTGTGTTGCCCACAATTGGTGCCGATAATTGGGAGATCGTTGAAGGAGATGAGGATGGGTGGGACGATCGGCCCGTGCGTTTTGCCCTTCTGTTCCTTGCGTTTGACCATACTTACCTGCTGCCAGACATCCACCTTGACGCGCATCCTTCTCACATACCGTCAAACGATCTTTGTTACAGTTTACTCTCATCTGCTTCGTGCGTGTGTCCAACCCGTTCACATAGTCTTGCTAACGTCGATGCTTAAGTGCTAGACTACTCCTCTCAAATATGGTGGCGGTGGATGAACATTTTCTTCACGCTCGTCATCTGGTCCGTTGAGTTGCTGGTGAGCAGCGAAGATGATGTGATCGCTAAGGACTGGAAAGTGGACTGACGGTAATGGTGAGGCGCTGACATTTCATTCTGGGATAAAATCCTCTCAATAGCATCTCATCAATATATGCAAAAAAAGGTGCTCGGAATGCAAACAGCGGACGAATTCATGAGTTGTTAGCCTTCCATTCGGCTTCTTCCTCTCGTTCCCCCTCGTAGAACTCCCGCTTCCAAATCTGAGCCTTCTGCTTTACCTCCTCCAGGATACGTTCACATCCCAGGAATGACAGCTTCCGGCGCGCGGACGAGACCGCGATCACGATAGACGGCTCACCTACTGGCACAGTTCCCAGCCGGTGATACAGTGCGGAACGAATGAGCGATGGCTTGTCATAGTCCTCGTTCAGCTCGGTGCTCGACAGTGCACTGTGTGTGCTGCGAAGGATCCCTGCCATGGTCTTGATGGCAAGCTTGCTGTATGCCTGGTATTCAAGACGGGTCACTGTCTTTCCTGAGCACCTTGAGCTCGAGAGAATGGGGCATTGCGATTAATATTTTATTGTACCTTTGAACGAATTCCGAGTTGTACCAACGAATACCAGATTAGCTCCTGCACCGTCGTCGGCGACAAGAGTACGGATGTGGTCGACGTCGAGAGGGTCGTGCGTTAGGACGCATATACCCTCTGGAATCTCGAGGAAAGCGTTAATCGAAGCTGCAGACGTTGACGTCGCGGTCATTTCCAGCTTTCAGGTCGAATGTTGAACGCCGACCATGATTCCAAGAAATCGCCTCTTCTCCTCGACAGCACGGAAATTATGGCAGAACCGCCTGCGCCTTAACCAGAACGCACCCATCGACGTTCACCCAGAGGTCGAGGAAGCCATTCAATCCAGAAAGGCCGTGGTAGCATTGGAGACCACCATAGTCACCCATGGCATGCCATTTCCAACCAACCTCGAAACAGCTCAATCCCTGGAAAGAATTGTGCGCAGCACGGGCAGCATTCCAGCAACGATTGGTGTGATAGCAGGACGCGTCAAGATCGGACTGCAACCGTCAGAACTTGAGCGCTTAGCGGACACGTCGAGAAATCCATCCGTGGTGAAGATATCTCGGCGAGATATAGGACCCGTCCTTGCCATGAAGCGGGACGGCGGGACGACGTGCAGCGCTACACTCATCTTCGCCGCGTCGACCGGTATCAAGGTATGTCTCGAATGAGTTCGTTGACGATTTGTTCACGGAGAAGATTGTCTCTCCTAGGTTTTCGCAACTGGAGGGTACGATTACACAGAATGCATGTATCCCTGATTGCTTTTCAATCAATAACTTTGCAGATTGGGTGGAGTCCATCGTGGCGGTCAATCCTGTGAGTTATTTTTTCGCAGCAATTCAGATTGTGCATAATCAACCGATAAGTGTTACAGCATTGGATATCTCTGCTGACCTCCAAGAATTGGCGCGTTGTCCAGTGGGTCTCGTATCGGCTGGGGTCAAGTCTATACTTGATATTGGCAGGTTCGCGTTCTCGCATCCCTTCACGCTAGACTCTCACCGGTCACGCCGAAACTTTCTCAGAACTCTAGAATACCTTGTAACACAATTTCTGCCCCGTCGTAGCGAATCCTGATCTAAGCTACCTTGTGCAGGAAACGCTGGGCGTCCCCGTTGTGTCTTATGGAAACACAGATGACTTTCCCGCATTTTTCTCTCCTCGAAGTGGATTCAAGGTCTGTTGTTCATCAAAATCTGTGTCTTCTGTCTCTCAGCCCTTTCGACAGGCTCCTTGGCATGTCAATACCTCCAAAGCGGCTGCCCAGATATTACGTATGGATGCACCCGCTGTCACTTCACGCAAACCTTTTTGACCTCTTCTCCAGTTTCGCAGTGGCAACTTGGAATGACAAACGGTTCGGTGTTCGCTGCTCCCATTCCTGCAAAATATGAAGTCGCGGGAGAGAAGATCCAGAATGCGGTCGAACAAGCTGTAGTTGAAGCCGAAGAGTTGGGAATCAGCTCTCGTGGAAAGGCTGTGACTCCGTGGCTTCTAAATCGCATCGCAGACTTGACAGCTGGGGCCTCTCTGATTAACAGTGCGCCCAACCCCCCTTTTCGCTGATTCTTCGTCGTGAAATGTCTTCTCATCAGATGTCGCCCTAATTGAGAATACGGCGCTGATAGGTAAGCATCCGGCAACAGCTATGTTCCACCCGTTCCTGAAATCTTCCCATGACAGGGGGACAAATTGCAGCAGAATACGCTCGCCTGGTTGCTGACAACGCAGACGTCGAACCAGTCAGACTCCCTCATTCATACCGTTCATCGAATGGACAATCCGCTTTATATTCTGACCCACACCCGTTGACGAGCTCTGGGTTGCTCGCTCACAGTCAGGCAAGTAACGCTTCTGAGACAGAGCCGATTCAACTCGGGATGGAACCTTCGACTTCCACCCACCATCTCGGCGCAAAGCTCTTGGTCGTTGGCTGTGCTGCTGTAGATATCTCGGCGAAAAGTGATGCTACCTCGAGCGCGGGACAATCCTGGCAGTCGCACTCAACCTCACCTGGAAAGGTGACACTATCTCTGGGTGGCGTTGGTCGGAACATGGCTGAAGCCGCTCACCGAGTTTTAGCATCGCAGGGGCACCCGCTATCGACCGTTCTTTTGTCATGTATCGGTGACGACGCATTCGGACGTCTTCTGGCGGAGGAGACACAACGTCTTGGCATGCGCACAGACGGCTTGATTCCGGCTCAAGATCACACTGCTGTCTGCAACATGCTTCTCGACGCGGGCGGGAATCTTGTCGGAGGCGTTGCTGACATGGATATCGTCACATCATTGGATCAGAAATTCGTGCGCGCCGCATGTATGCAGACCATTTGACATGCTGAGATGTGACACCTAGGCATTAGCACAGATTGAAGGCTACACGCCTGACTTGATTGCATTGGACGGGAACCTGCCGTCTGATCTACTCAGCTCAATTGTCAAGCATTGTTACCAACATGACATCAATGGTACGCCTGCTTACCATGATCCTTGTGTAGCAAGCCGAGGTGTTTAACGAATCATTTCCAGTATTCTTGTGGGTCTGTTTAGCCCCGCCGCTTACCTGCATCTGAAAGACGTTCTCTCATTCTAGCGAGCCTACATCGGTCACAAAGTCTGCCAAGATATTTCCTGCCATCGCCGCAGCATTGAATTCAGACTCCTCGAAACGGTCACCGATCATGTTCTCGTCACCTAACGTCCCAGAACTGGCCCAGATGTACCAAACAGCGAGCGGGTCGGGAGAAGATTTAACCAGCCATGATCATTGGTGGAGAACGATAAACAACTTCTCACTCGGGTCTGAGTTCCGTGCTGATCTGGAACAGTTGGCGCGTCGAGATGTGTCCGACCACGATTTGCCGAAAGGAACTTTGTCGTTTATCATCGACGAGGGCGTTGCTCAGATGGCGGTGAACCTTCTTCCCTTCTTTCAGCACCTCGTGATCAAATGTGGGAAACGTGGCATCATTGTTGCTATGCGAATACATGGACAAGATACCGAAACTTCTGGGTGGAGACACGAGAGCAGTAATGCATTGCGTCGCTGCGTGGTCGCCACAAACTGCTCTACCAGGGAAATTGTCGTCATACAGCATTTCCCCGCACCACAAGTGGACAAGGTGGTCAACGTCACAGGGGCAGGAGATTCACTGGTCGGGTATCTGCTGGCTAGTCTAATCCGCAACCCTGGCGTATTGAATCGCCCAAACACATTGAAGGACGTCATGGATGCTGCTCAGACCGCAGCGGTGTTGACATTGCAGAGTCGTCAGGCTGTGTCCCCATTACTCTCTGCTATGCAATCATAGACGATAAGTCGCGTGGAGCGGTGGATGAGACTTGCAGATCTTCTGTTTGTAGCGGACCGACTCGAACAAGTTCGCGCTCTCTGCGCAATTGTTCTTTTGATAAGGCGCGGGCGAGTTTAGACGCTGTCTTTGCCTTCCGCTGGTAACGGGCCTTTCAGGAATTATGAGCATATTCACGAAGCCTCGAAACAAAGAGATTGCCATACTTGGGCGCCATGTTTTAGACGTGAGATGATGTTGGCAGCTTCACCTTTAGTCAAGCTCGCGATCTTATCATCCGTTGTCTTATGTGCAACGTCCGTCGTGGCTTGGTCTTGTCGATATTTCTTCCAACGCATCGATATGAAATTCTTTTGCTGCTCTGTGGCCGGTTCCTTCCTCCAACGTGCTGACGAAAGGAGCCTGTTGGTGACCAGTCAGTAGGTACACGCATTGTAGGAATCTCCATGTAAAGTCACACACCCGAGAGCCATGCGCCCAAAAACGACTTTGGTCTTGGCAAAGGTGTCGCAGCCATGGATTGCGTCACTCAAACTTTTGGCAGTGAGGATGTTCCGACTCCGCCGATACGGAGAAAGCTTGAGGTTTGCGGACGTCTTTCGGTCTAGGTTGGCTGGAGTGAAGAATGCGTGGTAATGTGCTTCGGTACCTCATCCTGCTGTGAACAAACACGATGTTTGACGAACCAATGACTCCTTACCTTCGTCTTGGCCGGCGGGTTCTATCCGAATGTGGCCCTTGCCGAGGCATTCAAGCACATAAATGTCCTCTCCACAGCCGATCCATGAATTTCTACTGAGGGTTGTGACATGTGGGGCGCCTGAGGACTGACGAATGAACGAAAAAGGATTTTCGTGGTCGACATAGGTGACGGATTTCGGCGAAGGGACCTCGTTACTCTTCTCTGAATCGATGATCTCGGAGGCTCGTTTCTCGAGCGATTCGATCGTCTCATCTAATGGAAAGTATTCAGCAGGTGCTGCTGCACAGAGGAATGACTGACCAAGAATGTCAAGCTCTCCAGGTTCAAGGCCGAACAACGTCGGCGTGCATATGACACCTGACACACGGTTGTTGCTATCGACGAAGTCTATAATGTGACAATCTGTTTTCCCTGTATCAGCTGATAACCTCATGCCTCGACCGATCTATGCGAAATTCTCTGAGAATCAGCGTGTTGATCCTATGCAAATATATTGGTCACCATTTGCGCGAATAGATTCCTCGAACGAGTCGGGCGTGCCACGATCACGCAGTCGATATTGGGAATATCTGCACCTTCCGTCAGAATTGCTGCAAGAGGCAATATGTTCAATGAGATATCACGCGAAATAAAATAAAATACGTGAACGAACCGCAATTCACCAGAACTGGAAATTGGCCTGCCTTGAAGGCAGCGACGAGAGCTTTGCGCTCTGCAGCGGGTGTCTTGGAATAGATGTAACGAGCGTCTATGCCCAAATGCCGAAAGACGTTTGTTAAATCTCGCACATGAGCGAGGTTGACGCAGAAAACCAAGGTGGATTTACGCAAAGCTGTAAACGATCAGCTCATACGAACAGAAAACGGACGCAATCCAAAAGAATCACCTGCTCTGTCAAGCCATGTCCTCACAATTAAATGATTGACCACATCGGTGTTGATGACATGAGCCAGCGAGGTCGGATTGAAATCCCCTGTGCGCGAGTTGACAGTGACGGTGCTGAGGTCGATGTTGGCAGTAACTGAGGTGAAGCGCACGTCGCACAACCTATGGGAAGGTGACAAGACGCTCGATATACAAAAAGCACTTTGCCACGCACCATTGCTCTTTGATCATTTCCAGGAAGTCACGGTGATAGACGATGCGCTCAAATATAGATCCCAGGGCTAGTCCGTCATGACGACTGAAGGTGGCGGAGAACCCAATGATTGGGATGATGTGAGGGAGTTTGGGTGGTTCGAAATGAGGATCAGGGTTGGAGATCCCAGTGCGAAAGTGGGATAGAAGTCGCCGGTAACTTTGACAGCACATTGACTCGGTCAGTTTAGCAACACGGGTTGATCAATCGCGTGTCTACGCACGATGGCGCGGCAGCGTGATGAGCCTCGTCGACGATAATGGCTTTCAGGTATTGGGGGTCAAACTTTGCAATTCTGTCTGGCTGAAGAAGAGTTTGGTAGGTCGCGACTGTCCTGTGCACAACGCGAAAGATCAGACTGAGAAGGAAATTGGGTTCAAAAAGGACGTATGTACACGTCTGCGAGGCCCGATGCTCTGTGTTTGACACCTTGTTCGATTTCCACGCTCCAGTTCGGGAAGAGAGTCTGCACCTGGTTTGCTGTTTGCCTGGCAAGTTCGATGCTGTTCACGATGATCAAGGAACGGCGAGCCGCTGAGCGAGACTTTGGAGGTGATATACGGGACAGGAGAGAGATGAATACGGTTGTTTTCCCTGAGCCTGTCGGTAATGACACGCCAATACGCGAGACACCCGAGTTGAGGGCGTGTGTACATGCATCCAGACAGGCCTCCTGGTACGGACGAAGGACGACCTGTACTGGTTTGCTGCTAAAAGAGCGAGTAAGAAGGGAGGAGAACAACCATCTCATTGACGAGGTTAAAGAGGAAATCCCGCATTCTATATTGAATAGACTGCTTTTGACAAGGTATGGAGAGAGCCTCGTACGTGCTACTCATAGGAGGACAAATAAACAGCGGAAGGTCTATAACGCAGAAACCGTATACCGTGCAAACGAGCGATGATTATCGGTGTTTAGAGCCGTGTGCAGTCAGACGTTCTCAGCCAGATCCTGAAAAGAACTCAATCAGTCTGCGCTCTGCACACGTCCATTAAAAGTCACATACCACCAGAGTAAACCTTTCCGAACATCAACTCCTGGAGCTTGTCGTACAGCGACAGGACACCGGCACCAGCGACACCACGGAGAATGTTAGCACCAGCGCCCTTGAACAACGACTTTGTGCCCTCCTTGCGGATGATCTGGAGCATAAAGACAGATTAGATCGCATACAGGTCGACTACATGCGTCGTCATACCTGAGAACCAGCATCAAACATGGACTTGTAGTTAACACCTGAGCCTGAGGTCATCATCATCCGACGACTGAGGCCGCTGTTAGTACGACAACATGTGATCACGAGTTTTGAACATACCGGATGGTGTCCAATGGATACGACGCAAGACCAGCACCGATGGTAACACCCCAACCGAGACCGAAAGAAGCCAGGAAAGAGCCCTCGAGAGAACCGACGAGGAGAACGGGTTCTACAAGTCATGGTCAACGACTGGCAAACGTGATTGGCAGAAACAAACTCACTGAGGGAGTCGTAAACACCAAAGTAGAGTCCACGGTACACAACGATACCGACGACGGAGGGAACGAAGCCGCGATAGAGACCGACGAGACCGTCCGAGGCCAGAGTCTTGCGATAGACATCGACGAGTCCGTTGAATTGACGAGTGCCTCCACCCTTGGCCGACTTGGCGTCGTTAGCAAGACGGGTACGAGCGTAATCCAGGGAGTAGACAAAGAGCAGTGATGAGGCACCAGCGGCACCACCAGAGGCGACGTTGCCACCGAACCACTTCCAGTAACCTTCCGACTTTTTGAAACCGAACAAAGACTTGAAGTAGTCCTCTGCATGGACGTCAGCACAGGAAAAGGCACAAAACAAGGTTGCTTCGAGTACTAACTGAAGGCGAAGTTGAGTGCCTGCGTCGGGAAGTACCTGATGACGTTGGCCGTGTTTCCACGCCAGAGCGAGAGAAGACCCTCTTCCCGATAGGTGCGGCTGAATGCATCGCCGATACCCTTGTATGGGGAAGCGAGACGACCTTGTTTGATCTAGGACATACGTGAAGAGATGAGAACGACAAGATACGGGGGGAAAAAAAAAGCACACCATCTCATCCTGGTTCTGAACAAGCAACTTGATCCGCTCGATGGGTGCTGCGCTCGTCTTAGCGACGGCCTACACGCGTCGATGAGGTGAGAGCAGGTGAAGATGGAAGTGAATATAGCCTACAGCGGAAACACCGCCCATCATGAAATCAACTGCGAGGGTCACCATGGTCAACGCTGTGGAATGGGACGAAAAAAAACGCATCGCGCACTTGCGAACTCCTTAGGGGTCTTGACTTTTTTTGTTTTTTCGGCCATTGGAGGGGAAGGACGGACGGACGAGGGAGAGGAGTGAGTGGTGGTTGGTGAAGGTGGACGAGTGAAAAAAAAATTGAGCCAAATAGTTCGGCGGTGCCCGGAACGGTGTAACTCCGCTCAATGCCGACGGGCCGGCAATCTTCCGGAATGGGGGCTGTGATTGTAGCGAGTACTGTAAATTATACCCGTGCAAGTGTATGAAAGGAATGAAAGGAATTACCCAAGATTGTAGTAACAAAAACTAGTGATTGTATAGACGGTTATGTACCAGGCCAACGAGAATTTAGTCGAGGCAAGTATGCATTACGGTGTAGATTCGCAAATCGTGCGTCGTTGGCAGCAGAGGACGTCCGGGAGGCCAGTCCTGTTGCCGTTGCTCGTTGATGATACGTGGCTAATTCATTCGGAAAAGCAGGCATGACGTATTGGCCGGGGGGCGAGCCAAGAGAAGCATGCAAAAGGCTCTGACCACCGCTGCTTTGCGAACGATAAGGCGGGAACGCACTCGTATCGAATCCGTTCGGTGGGCTGGCGCTGTTGATGTGTTCGTTCACAACACCAGACACGAGATCGATATCCTGTCGGCCCTTCTTCCAAATCTGCTCCGTCGGTGACATGCCCCCTTCATCTGCTTTCCTCTTCTCGGCTCTCCTTACTGGCGGCGGGGGCGGAGGTCCTTCATCATCGGAATCGAGCGTCAAGTCAATGACATCGTCACCTGCTCGTGATTGCGTCTGCGTCTGCGGAACATCCGTTCCCTCGAAAGAATGGTTTGCAGAACCAGATGATTCACGCCGGCCAGAAGACGGAGACAACTCTAACTTCACTCGGCCTTCGTCTTCATCATCCGAATCCAAGACAAAGATTCCATCAGCGCGGACTTCGAATGAGTCAGCCGCTTTCACAACCGGCGCCGACGGTTGCGTTGCAGGAGCTTCTGCCATCGGAGGAGGGTGCGTCGCTCTCCAAATAGCTGATGCGTAGCTGTCGTCCGACGTGTGCCATTCCCCATTTGACTCAACTATCACATCCTCAACGCTTTCTGGTGTCGACGAAAGAATTTCGTCAAAGTATCTGCGAGTTGAAACTGATCAGTCATGACCGTGTGGCGCGCTGTAGAATACATACCCGTCGATGATCAGATCGTCCGGAGTCAGAACTTTCTCACAGACTGGACATAACCAAGTCGAAGTTTGCTCCATCATCGCATACCACGACGTCGCGTCAAAGCACTGTGAATGAACGCAATGAATGGAGCGGCACGGCGTCTTGACACGCATAAAGCTCAGCTGCGATTTCCTTGACTGTCAGACTCTATCACGAGGGGACATCGATGTGCACGCACCGGACATTTCAAGGACATTTTTTGTGGACCCGCAACAATGTCGTCGTCTTCTGAGGCCGTCGAATACACTGCAACGGCGATTTGATCCACGACACGAAAAAAACTGGAGCGTTTGCACTTACTCTTGGCCCGTACGTCATTGCTGCTGCGATACTTGCCCTTCCTCAGTCTATCGACAAGCTGGTCGACAGAGATGACCTCAACAAGCATGGCTATTATATAATATTTCTGCCATTGGAACCGTGAATGAGTTCAAATTCGCTGCTAGTGACGGAAATGCATACTTTGGGCGTGGATGGTTGCTGACTGTTCACATACACCAACTCCACACGGTTCTGAACGGGGCCGATCCTGAGCGCCGTTGACAAATCTGCTGGTGGCGCTGTCCCGGGTTTCTTCTTCAATCCTTTCAAGTTTGCAGAAATTGTTGTACCGTTCACGCGAACTTCACAAGTAGGCGGAAATTCAATCGCACAAGGCCCAGCATTCGTCCGGAAATTATTGAGAGCGGGCGAATAGAACGAGGACGACGTGCAAAAGAGACGAACTTGATACTTCGGGCTAAAGGCGCATCAGTAAGGATGTCAAATGATGGATAAAGGAAGGACACACTTGTGGGATCTCATTTTTGTAATTTGATCGGAATTGAGAGTAAACGTGACAGCTTGTTGTCTGCGGTCCCCAGAACTTGTAGACTCTACGGAAGCACTCAAACACAATATTCATAGCATGAAGGATGTGTCAAACCTGGACATTCCACGATAGTAGACACCGTCTGATCAACACGAAAGAACGGCGAGGATCTGAAGCGCAGACCTGGGAGACACGTCAGACATTGAGAATAATGGAGTCGCTGCGAATGACAACTGACCAAGCCTGGGAGTACCGGGAGGGGCCGATGTGGATGGACCCGTCGGGGCCGGGGGACCAGCCGACTTGCGCGGTGGCGAAAATGGGTTATATCGTCCGATAGCACTGGGTCCAGGGGTTGTGGATAGTTGATATTGAAACGATTTTCCCGTGTTCTCAGCAGCATAAGGGACATGGGTATTCATTGGAGGCGCATGTAATGATGGGTGGGCGGATAACGCGGTAGGGCTGTATCTAGAACGAAAGTCAGCACTTTGAACGCGATACGGAACAGTTCGCGTAGGGTTCGAGACCGTGGCGGCGAGTTGGGCGAGAGACTCACACTCCAGCGGTCCTGACTTGATGTAGCACAGCTTTGGCTCTCATCCACTTCTCGGTGTTGTTCGTTTGCCTCCAGAGGTCGAGTTGTGAGACGATTCTGACTATAAGCTCTTGTTTCTTTCCAGACTTGAAGAAAGAGGTGCCGCATTCGTCGTTGAAACCGGTCAATATCTGCTTGAGTCTGTCCACGGTGTTGAGTTTGACATTGTGTCGTAAAGACTACGGCGAGGACTCGTGATTCGAAAATTTGGCTCGAGGAAAGTCTGGAAACGGACCTCAAAATCTGACCACGTTTCTGCGTTCGACATTGAGAACGCTGGGCAGCCCGTCTGCGGGCTAAGTGCAGGATGGAGGTCCAGAGGTAAGTGGGACATCAAGAACAAACAAATCTCGGACCGAGCCGCTGCTCTTTATAATGTCTGACTACGACAAACTCTCAAAGGAGGAAAGGGAAGCGAAGGACAAGGCGGACAGGGCTAGGGAGGCAGAAGAACAAGCTGGTACGTTGTGCACTCTACTCTATGTCTGATCGATTGACGATGGGCCTGTAAGCGTTACCCTATCGCTGGAAGCAGGAGCTGGGGGAGGTCGATATTATCGTACCAGTGCTTAAGGGAACAAGGGGGAGAGATGTCCTCGTCGTGATCCAGAAGCAAAAGTTAAGCGTTGGTCTCAAAGGCCAGGACAAGATCATGGAGGGCCAGCTGTGTCGAGAAATCAAAGTCGATGAGAGCACCTGGACCATCCGTCGGTATTCATTCTGCATTCACTCGATTTATTGTTGAATGTTTCTCAGAGGATCAGGAAGCAATACACATTCACCTCGAAAAAGTCAACAAGGTCCAATGGTGGGAGAACGTCTTGACCCACCATCCCAAACTCGACACAACGAAAATTGAGCCGTCAAACAGTAAGCTGAGCGATCTCGACGGAGAGACAAGGTGAACAGTTTCGAGTCATCCTTCAATTCCATCCTCACGCCTATCGTAGGGGCATGGTCGAAAAGATGATGGTAAGAATTGCACATTGTGGCGTCTTTCAGCACGCTGACCGATCATCCCAGTTCGATAACCAGCAGAAGGTACGTCCATGTTATTCAATATCACCTGCCAATCAACTCAACTTGTCATAAAGCAAATGGGCAAACCTACATCTGATGAGATGCAGAAGATGGAGGTAGTCGTGTCCTCCTCTCTCGTGTGCATCCTCTGGGATTGACGTTGCCTCTTCTGCAGGCACTCAAGAAATTCCAAGCAGCTCACCCTGAGCTCGATTTTTCCAAGGCCAAAATATCTTGAGTCTTCCCCTCGAATCTCGGCGGTCAGCTATGTACCTGCTTATTCCTTGCTTTATGCACTTTCCATCTCAAGTTGTATACATGCTTCTCACAATCTCTACCCTAGTCTGGAAAGCTTGTCTCTTCGTAGCTCGTTTAGGTCACGATTCAAATTTTAGACGTCGAAGAGCTAGTTTTCATTGCCCCGGTGGTGATCATCAAGCGAAAAGACCCAAACGATCAACTTTGGTTTCGGCCTGCTCCAAGTGGTGGTTGAATGCTCCCGATTGTGTCTCGGCGAAGGCATACTTGACTGGCACTTCTGCAGTCAAAGAAATGGTCTTCACTCAAAAGGCAATCGCAAATTCAAAGCTTTTGTCGTTTACCCATCCCTGGCTGCTGCACGACCGCACTTTTCCGTTTTACACTTTCCACTAGACTCTGCAAACTCTGTTGAGCTTCAATCGTCCTTGCAGCTGGCCTAGTAGCATCCATGTCGCCCTGTCTTTTGTGTCGCGCACGCATGAGGGTCACCATGCCCTTTGTTTTCATAAAGCTGCACGATATGGGTCACCATCAACAAATGATGGGAGGCATTACATATCACTCACTGAGGATTGCTTGGATCAATGGCGAACGAATGGTCTTCGTGGACAGCCTTGAAGCGTTCATCATCGGCGTTGATCGAGAAGTCCTCTTGTAATTCGTTCCCGTCCGCTACCTTCTTTTTCTTATTTCCCTTGATTTTCGATGATTTTTCTGCCTTCAAAATGGTCCTCATGTTGAAGTGCTTCGGCTCCGCATTCAGATTGTCAGAGGAGAGAAGGAACGCGAGTTCAGAAGGTGTGGCAATTGCCCTCGACTTGGTACCTGATGAAGCGTCTTGTTTCCTTGATGGTTCTGCAGTATCATCAGCTTCCTCGTCGGCGCCTGCGTCGAAGAAATCGTCTTTCAATCCGATTTCCTCGGGATCTTGTCCTGCCCCGTCTTCATTGCGAGCTTCTTTCCTCTTCTTCCTCTTCTCCTTCCGCTTGCGCTGATATTTCTCCAACGTAGTCTCGTCCTGATCGCTCCTCGCTTCACTGAGACCGGGCGTGAACGTGATCTCCATGTCAACATCACGCCTTTCAGATCTTCCACCCCAACCTTCTGGCATCCCTTCATCTCCTCCGCCAAGCAACAACGCGCGCAACCTGTTGGCTTGTTTCCCTCGTCTCTCGTCTTTTGGGTGGGGGCTCTGCTCCTCTTCAGAATCTGAACTAGCGGAAGAGGCGACGTAAGCTCTGAAATCCCCCTTTTCGATTTCGTCGTGCGTCAATGCCCGCCTTGTGACTTGATTTCGTTCGGGATCGTCGTCGTCCCATGTGAAACCGACTTTTGAGTGGCGAAGGGCCTGAAACACGATGTCTGTAAGAAGTTTTACACATCACACTCAGCTACGGGACTGACGGTTGTTACGAAATCGAGTGGCTTGTAAATCGTTGTACTCTGATCACCGGTTGCTTCGTCACTGTTCATGCTAGTATTAAAATAAGCAACGTCGCTGAAGTAAGAAAGCACTGGCCGGAATTTATCGTCAAAGGTCATGTCATCAGGAACATAGCTCAAATCGAGTACGTTTGCAGATCGCTCGAGTTCAGTGCCGTCCAGTTCTGAATAGATATGAGAAGCAGACTCAACGGTGTCGCAAGTGACGACCGCGTAGTAGTACCTGGAATCACCGTCGATCATGGCTTCTTGGGACTGGGTGAGAATTGCACTGACCGGAGACGCTCAAGCTGATACGTTCTCAAAGCGACATCATCAAACTCATTTTGGTCTCCTACGTCGTAGATGTTCTTTTCATGGACCTCGTCTTCTTCTTGGCGTTTTTTGAAAATTTCTGGCGGGGGACCCTCTTTTTCTTCGCGTGCCATCCTTTCTTTTCCGAACTGGCTGGGATATATTCGAACGCTGAGGACCGAGCCACGCACGACAGGAGCGGAACTGCCCATGTGCCGTGATTTTCGATTGGAATTGTCTGCATTGACGGCCAACGCTGGTGCCGTCGGTGATACCAAGGAGGAAACGATCTTGTACAGATGTGTCGCCTTGACATGGTCCCAATCGAGATTGACGATGGCTAATCGGCGTGTTCGTGTAACTTGCGGTTGGTCGGCGTTTGGCTCAGACAGTGCTTTTGAATATTCGGCAGCCTGTGCATCCAAATCCGCGAAACTGGATTCATCGAGATCAATCTCGGCATCCTCGCTGAGCACCGCGATTGGTTTCGAATGATCATGACCGAGTTGTATGATATCGTCTAGGTCGCTTTCATCGTCCTGGACGTCCTCTGACTCGTCTGAGGATTCCATGAGGACTTCACCACGAGCCAAGTCTGGAGCAGACTTTGTAGCTGTTTCCTCGCCCTCATTCTCCAGACGATAGAATCGCCGGAGATTGTCCTGTTCATGCGTGTGAGACAAGGTACGGCCATACTTGTCAACATTGCTACGAGCTGTGCAAAGCGGTGTCGGACAGATGACTAGAATGACAACAAGCTGAACAAACTCACCAGTGCTGTCCTTTGCTTTTCCCTTTCTGTTTGTAAATATGGCCTTGAACCGGTCGTCAACCACGACCTTTGAATTAAATTTCCTTGGACGACGAAAGCGAGGATCTGATCTGATTCTTGCAAACCTTGGGTCTGACATGGTTGCTGTGTAAGTCTATGAACAATCAAGCAACCGTCGACGTCAAGATACGGTCGCCATCAATTATTTGGTTGCTTTTTATTCCCCTTGAAACCTGTGATTCGAGTCCCATCTCTTTCCTTCCTCTTTCTCCCCCTCCCTCCCAGATTCGTTCGTTCTTCTCTAGGCCGCAGGGCGACCTTTCTTCAACTTAATCGCACACTTGGACAGTCAGCGAACGCAGTCTTTTCTTTCCTCTCGCCATGTTTTCATCCCGTACAACCGTCCTGGCCACTTTGGCCCTCTTATTTGTCGGCCAGGTTGCCGCATTGCCATTCCATACACCCATCCAGGTGAGCGCATTTGACTTGTACCACTCCGGCATGGCTTACAGTACCTTCGTTGTTCCCAGCGCGTTCGTGACATCGAGCCTTTTGAGGTTATTGCCGCCTACGTGAAGCGGGACATTCTCGATCGCCAAGTTCCTGCGGAGCTGGCCGCGACAACGCCTGACGGCGTCATTCGACGATCCAGGCGCCAGATTCCTGCGGAGGTGCCGACGATGGCGCCTGACGGGGTCATCCGTCCTTACAGCAACAAGCGCCGCCAGATTCCTGCCGAGGTGGCGACAATGGCGCCCGACGGCGTCATCCGTCCCTACAGCAACAAACGCCAGATTCCTGCAGAGGTAGCCACGATGGCACCCGACGGCGTCATCCGTCCTTACAGCAACAAGCGACAGATTCCTGCAGAGGTACCGACCATGGCGCCTGATGGGGTTATCCGTCCCTACAGTAACAAGCGCCAGATTCCCGCAGAGGTAGCCACCATGGCGCCCGACGGCGTCATCCGGCCCTACAGCAACAAACGCCAGATTCCTGCAGAGGTAGCCACCATGGCACCCGACGGCGTCATCCGTCCCTACAGTAACAAGCGCCAGATTCCCGCAGAGGTAGCCACCATGGCGCCCGACGGCGTCATCCGGCCCTACAGCAACAAGCGCCAGATTCCTGCGGAAATGGAGGTTGGAGAAGCTTGATTGATGCCCCCCGTTCTTGCTCTTACTTTTCCATCCCCTGTCGAGCTGTGCTATGGTGCGTTGCGTTGGTCATGGCCAGGATAATATTCCGGTAGTACACTACGAAACATGTGTCGTAGACGACATTCTGCCTAAGTCGATATGTTGAAATTACTGAACGCCATCCGTGTGAGTCGCCCATGTCATGGCTCGTCGTTTTGCCATATGGATATCGTGCCCTTGGTGCCAACACCAACAAGGAGTCTTCCACCCATACCCATTGCACAGATTTCAAGATCACCTTGCACGGTACCTGCGTTTCCGGTGGTTGGCACTATAATCTCCCAACCACGAATACACGCCAAAGCGGAGGTGCGGAATGCGGGGTCACCATCCATTTGCCAGTTGCTTCCGCCTTCGAGGTCATCACCGTTGTCATTTCCGTTTCTGCGCGTCCGGACAACATCATCATCACCATTGTCATCTCTGTCTCGTCGCGTCTGGACGACATCATCCTCGAGTCGTAACCTCTGCGTCATCTCCACCACGTCTTCATCCAATGGGAACGGGGGAGGTTTGCGAGGCTCAAAGTGTGTCACATTCATCATCGTGATCTTGCCGGAATTCATCGCGGTGAACAGGATGAGAGGGTCATGATAGGGTGATTGATGAACGTGGAGATGAGGTGATACCGGAAAATAGGGATATTCTGTTTTGATGATGGGAAGGGAATACATGGAGAGAAGTTTATACGACGCTGCATGAAAGGATCAATAACACTCAATCACAACGAGATCGATCGCGCAGACTCACAGCTTTCTTGATAATCCTAAAACGTACAGACCTCTTTTTTAATGCTAGTGATTCATCAAATGAATGCAAAAGACACGCACAGATGCACAGCCTCTCAACACGGTCTGCATGCGTTGATTGGGCGGGAAGAATCGGTCCAAGCCCAACCACCGCCAGAGTGCAACAGTCCCATTGGTGAAATACACAGGTGAATTTGTTTTTTTGGGATCCTCACGCATGATGGCGGGTGCGCAATGTGACAGCAGGACGTCGTGGGAGATCCTGGTAAAACGTTGCGTCACATAAGATCGCTCGTCACCCCGGCGTCATGATGAGAACTCGAACCAGTTGACAGAGACCACACGGGCTGCATGAATCCGACTGCTGCTGAACAGCGGTTTGTCTTCTCGAGCGATCCTATCTCCATTTTGGGACGGAGCCGGGATACGCCAAATCTTCACCACACGGTCCATCTAACGAGGTCAACTTTGGTCACTTARCCTACGAACGGGAAACGGGGAGAATCTCACYCCACAYGTCGCCAAAAGAGGAAGCACGGGGTGGAAGGCCTGTTGTAACACCGTTCGCCGTTACTCTTCTGAGGAAAATGTGTCTCGGGAGACGCACAGCTCCAAGTACAGCTGCTCGATGCCCGCCCGATCGTCCTCCCATCAGGACAAAAATGCAGCGGCCTATGCCGTTTCCCTCCGGTTCACACATATGCAGCCCATGAGCGGCACCAGCAAGACTAGGTTTTGTATTTGGTGGCCAATGAGGGTTGTTCGGCTTTTGTATAGGCGTGTAGGTGAGGTCGTAAATCCGGGCGCTAAAGTCCCGAGAGGTGGTGCAAAACACCTGAGGATACATGGGTTTCCCAACGATGGCAGTTATTTCCTGGTGAAGTGTATGAGTGCGACGTGCGACGAAAACAAGTGTTGACATCTACCCCGCCATGGCCACGTAGGCGACCCACGACTTGGAGCCGCTTAACGTTGAAGATGGTGATCACGGACGAGCCACTGAATACAAGGAGTGGTTCATATGGAGCATCCGGGCACAATGCCCACAACACGTTTCGAATAGGTGCTGGGTCCTTTCCAATCAGAATCAGTTGGGTGTGGGCTGCATCCAAGAGTTCATGATACTTGCGTGTGGTAACTTGAGAATGAACGGTTTCATCCGGTTCAAGAGCCAGAAGATATATAACTTGCCACTCCCACCGACGGCAATGGTGCCAGCGTAATCGGATATCATGTTTCTCCACTCATCCGTCATAGGGACATCCCCTCCCCAGAGCTCCCAAAGCGAGTCCACTGTCCATGGGAAGAAGGCGATGGCGTGGAATGAGTGACCCGGCAGAGAATGCCTAGTTGGTCGGTCACTTCACGGATGTTTTGGATGTAAACGTTCGACGTACCTTATCGCAAGAGTGTAAGGATGTGGACCGAGTGCAGTATGGAACCATCGCTGCTCTGCGGGACGACCGTCTGCCAGACCAGCATACCCTGCCTCGTCCACTACCTTGCCATCGTACACATCTGGTACCGGTTTCTCATCAACGAGGTCCTCCGAGTCCATGATCTTGAGTAAAATGAAATAAAATTCCGTCGTCCAAAACCGGAAATCCAATCAACGCCCCAATGTCCTCAACCGCGCCAGTCTATGACCCAAAGCCATCCCTGCAGTACGCCGCCAGAGTCGGTCTGCAAGCCGGTCTAGTCGGAACGTTCGTCAGCACGGTCCAAAATGCTCTCGCTACCCATTCCCATGGTGCAGCCGGTTTTCTGACAAGGACGGGGGGAACCATCGGGTTCTTCGGTGAGCTGTGTACTTTTCTGGGCCGTTCTGCCTCATGAACGACCTCCTCTCACAGCTGCCATGGGCGCAACGTTTGCCTTGACGGAATCTGTTGTTGCGAACCAGCGTCAGAAGGACGATGCGGTGAACGGCGCAGTGGGCGGTTGTGCTGCAGGCTTTCTAGCAGGTCTTCGAGGTTCGTTTACTGCCTATTGAACGCGGTCTGTTCCTCAGCTTGTCTCAAACAGCTCGCTCGCTTCCCGTCGCGGTTGCGTCGTGCGCCATTATTGGAGGCGCGATGGGGTTATTCGACTACTCAGGTGCGCTCACAGGCGACGAAACGGTCACTAAGGAGGAGAGGCGGAGAAGGTTCTTCAAACATCCACCACCACCGCTTCCGCAGCCGAACGCGGTATAGAAACCCATCTCTATAACACGAAATTGCATTAGAGATAGCAGGCTCCCAGACAACAAATCGATGCCCGCCAGAAATCTCTTCTCCAGCTTATCTGATAGCCTCGAATGCCATCACAGGTTCCTGATCAAGTCCTGACTCGAATTCGGGATGCAAAAAACCTGTGTTGGGTCCGGTGGAGACCTCCAGCTCAGAAACTGCCGGATGCCGTTCCTGGTATAACTGCGCGATTTTCTGGTCAATTTCGGCCATGTGCTTCGTGTAGAATTCAGGCCACGAGGGCTCAGTTTGACAAGTAGCCTGTGAGAGTAGTCAGTCCATGGCATCAAGTGTCAACTGAACCAATTAAAAGGTTACTTACGTGGGCAGCCAACGACGCCCAAACTTCGTCGTCATCCCCAGTGTGTGGTGGTGCGAACGCGAAGAACTCGCAGATGACTCGGAAATCTTCTTGTTGATTCCCGGAGCTGCTGTATCCCGGTCGACCATCAGGGTACGCTGTATTCGACGGTGTGGCTTCGATGTCGTCGTCTTGATCGATCCTTGGTTCCGTCTTGACCACCGATCGAGGTGGCTTGAATTCCTTTCGAATGGCTTCTAGCTGACTTGAAAATCGATGAGTGAAAACAACGGACTTCCAGGAAGACAACGTATGCCAAGGCATCTAGAATTCACGCAATGAGGTGTAGAAAGCAATGCCAAGTTATCTGCCCACCTTTCTAAACATGTTTGTGGCGATACTGTTAATTGACGCATAAGGATCTCGTCGACACAGAACTCTAGCGTAACGGGCGAAATATTCCAGGTCCTGGGTGGTGTAGTAAAAGCGGCCGCTAGGGTGGGTAGGTGGGTGTGGAGGAGGCGTGGGCGATCTCGAGGCATCTGAGAATGATGCAGATGACATGAGGTCGTTCTTCTCCGTTTTCTTCTCGGTTCGTTCCTTTGTTTTTGCTTTAGCAACGGCCTTGCGTTTCGGTGAAGCCGTCGAACGAGGACGTGACGAGCTACGCTTCCGCTTGAGTGGACTTGGCTTTGGGAATTCGTAATAAGGGGTATCGAGCAGAGCACCTTCCTCGATGCAGTCGTGAACGAACGCAGCACGTAGGGCGACTCCACCGGCTGTGAAGGTCGAAGCCAGGAGACTGGAAAAATCCTTTCC
>CEMM01322711.1:0-12165 GCA_900068975.1 Hygrocybe conica | reverse complement strand
CTGGAGGAATCGAGAATGACGTAGTTTGCCGTCGTGTTGTCGCTTATTATCGTTCCCTTGTTTTTCTGGATAGCGCGGTGAGAGAAAGATGAAGACATCGGCAGTGTAAAACCAAACCTTGATCTTGGTCACCAGTGAAAGCCGATGGAGAAGGTCGACCTGGACGAAGAATGACAACGAGTCACCCGAGGTTGACGTGAAAACCAGGCCCAGTGGGCGAGGAGATCCTGTTGGACGTCGGGCCGGGGGAGTTCGAGTATCACTTTCCGAGGAGGAAGGTTCAAGAATACTCCAGTTCGGTTCAGGAGATGAAGTACTGCGTCGACGTCGAGAGATTGGCTGATCATCTTTCTTCGACTTGCCTTTTGAACGTGAATTCTGGGTATGAGTTGCGGAGGACCGACGAGGTGTGGGATCAGGCTCTGGTGTAGGTGATATACTGATAGGTAGGTTTTGCGGTGGGGCGTAATTGGCGGGGTCCGGGACTGCGGTATTGAACAATCCAAACCCGCCCGATGTCGGGAGAGGGATGCCGTTGTGGGGAAGAGGGGTAGGAAAGACACCATACATTTGCTCCATCTGCATTCTAGTTAGCATCAACATATCCTGGACGTTGCAGCCGCGTTGTCTGAGAATGTCCAGGATCGTGTGCCCATACTGCTCGATATCACGCGCGGTTGTAGGGTCAATGACAGGTTGGGCTGGCTGCAGCATGGTGCTCGGGTGTGTGATCTGTGGCGCCACCTGAGGCCTTGGATTGGCGTACGCAGGTTGAGACTGAGAATATAACGCCAAATGTGTCTGGGAGGGGTAAGGATGGGGAGCCATGACAGTCATATATGGTTGCAAAGGACTAGCGTCAGGCTTGGGCCGCTGGAGTATGTCTTGGGGCTGATTATCCGCTACTTGTCGACGAGATTCGGCAACCTCAGGAACGGGAGGGCTCGGATATCGCATTTGGACTGGCGCGGGCTGGGTTGGTGTGGGTCTCGGAGTGGGCAGAGGGCTTCTTGAACAGCGTAATGAGTATATGTATGCTAATGGTAAAAAAAAGGCTATTAGATGCTGACTTTCGTTTTGGAGGAGGTCTTTTCTTTGGCTGAGGTTGTTCTCGGGGGAGGTCGCCGTCGTCGTCACCATCGGAACCGCCGTCGTCGACAGCCACGCAGCCGCCCCAATTGTCTGCCATCAAAAGGGCTCGACCAGCTTCAATGGACAATCGCGCCCATGTGTATTCCAGGACGACCTTGTTGGCGTCCTGACTCCAATCACGAATGAACTGACGACCTGGCCTGGTGGTGGAGTCGACGAGAATGACGCGAGCCTCTGCAACCGCTATTGAAATCCGAGCACCCAGTCTCTGGAAAGAGGAGGTGTGATGAGCGATTACGTTGAACAGGTCTGAAGTGAGTGATAGAAATTGACCGCACCCGCAGACTGCGCACAAGCTTTGGTCTGTTGGATACCGCGCCTGGATCGATAAAAACGTCGAGGGGAGCACCCTTCTCATCGAAGAATATCGGTCGTCGTTGTTCGATGGCCTGTGTGGATGGGAACCCGTCGTCGTCAGCCATTGAGTATAAATCCTTGTTCTGTGACCTAAACTGGACAAAAAGAAATTTAAAACAAAGCGATCCATTACAACGGACCAATATATTAAATGGCTTTACCACATTTAAATACTCCATCTTCAATTCCACAACCCAGCAATGCCTCTCGAAACACCAGAACGAAGGGCAAGTATTTTCTTTCATTTTCGTGCTCCCCAGTGGCTAACCGTTCCCCCTTCAGATGTCCACTCGCAAGTCTAAACCATCCCACATTGCATTGCGGGCGAATGCCAACCCGCCCACCACCCCGTCTTCCTCGACATCTCGCAGGAAGCGCTCACGGGACTACAATGACGATCAACAGCCCACCAAGAAACCAAAAATGCTGCAGTTCCATCCCGACACGGACGACAACGGTGTCTGGGCCACTGGTAGACGACTCGAGAAACCCGTCCCCGCCAAACTCCGTCGTCAGCCCACGCCATTCATACATGGCGATGGCGCTCTCTACATTGCTGGATTCATCCCAACCGGAGATGGGCGCCACTTTTTCAAGCCATCCTCCGACAGCGATCCGTCTGATGACGATGACGAACCCTCCTCATCTCGCCGAGTCAGGACACCCCGCACTCGAAATCCTCCTTCCCCAACAATTGACTTCCGTTCCCGTCGAGGCGTCCTTCCGTCCAACTTGAACGGCTTCGCAACCTCGATCCCTTATCCAGTCAATTCCATCGTCATGACCGATGGAAACGGCTTCTCTTACGCATGGCAAGTCACACCGGACATCTTCGAGGATGTGGGTGTGTACCTCCGGGTACGATGTATGAATCATCGTGTGCCCGAGGCAGCCAATGCCGAGCGATATCCCACATCCTCGGCTGTCCAGGCAGACGCCGAACAGGAAACGACGGCCTGAGTAGTAGCAAAGCGTACCAATCTAATGATCATCTCATACACACGCATATAATGACTTCTGCATTCCGGATTGCGCATAAAATAGAAATGCGTGAAGAGGTGATGGCATTGCACAAAAAAAACACTAGCGGTAACTGGATCGCACAAAAGGTGAGCGAATCGACACAACCAGCGAAGTTGAAATAGAGCTTGCCTCTTTTGTCTGCGAGCACGAGCACCACCTCCACCAAACTTCTTCGGCTCCATCCGTCTCGGGTCTGCAATCAACAGCGCCCGGTCGTACGCCACCAACTTCTTTTTCAGCTCGATCGCGCTGTATGCGTCGACGTATTTCGCGTAGTAGGCAACGAGTGCTTTCGCGATCGCCTGTCGGATGGCATACACCTGAGACGTGTGTCCACCGCCCTTGACTCGCACACGGATGTCAATTTCTGAAAATGACTCCTCCCCAGCAATCAGAATGGGTTCGTAGATCTTGAACCGAAGAATTTCAGGTTGGACAAGGTTGATGGGTGATCCATTGATGCGTATCAGTCCCCGACCCTCCTTCGCGTGAGCGACGGCCGTTGATGTCTAGAGAGCGTGTCAATATAACCCTGGACCGCATATGTTCCAAACGTGCCTTCTTTTTGCCGAACGTTTGAACGGCCTTTCCTGTCGATGCCATGGCGTAGTGTTTCGGTTGGCCGAAAGGGATCGGCGAGAAGGGATATACACTGATAAGCGATACAGTGAGTATGGACGGAATTGTCATCCGAACACCAGGTCTCGCATCCAACCCCGAAACTCTTTCCCCTCCATTGCGAGAATGTTTGGACGAACAGAACACATGCCCATCGTCTTTACCTCCGGGCGAACAAGGGCATACGGACTCACCGTTGTGTGTGATGGGTTTGACTGGACGGGACTTGACCAGTCGCTAAGATGTGTCACGTGTCACACACCTGTCACAGCCCATGTCAAGAATATTCCGAACGTTTGTGCGTAAAGAATTTCCGTTGACCTTTTATTACCTGTTAACGATGTTTCTAGTCCTCTAGGATCGCTTCTCGTCGTCTGAATACCGCTACCATCGTTTCAAATGCCACCCCTCTTATACCAACGAGAGGTCTGTATTTCACCATCGAATAACTGCAGAGGCCTCTTGACCCACAGTATATCAGTTGCATCCACCTCCAAACCCGTATATCTTGCCTTGACCACTCCACTCATCCTGAAGGAGGACTATCATCCACCAAAAGAAAGCGTCGCCATCCTCGACCCTACCGTGTTCGCACATCCCATCCGTCGTGACATACTGCACCTCTGCGTTGTCCACTATCGCGATTCACTCCGCCAAGGTTCCGCCAATACGAAAACTCGTGGGGAAGTTCGCGGTTCCGGCCGGAAAATCCGTCCTCAGAAAGGCTCGGGCAGAGCACGTCTGGGTGACGGCCAAAGTCCCATGCTGCGTGGTGGTGGCGTTGCGTTTGGTCCGAGGCCACGCGATTTCAGCACCAAACTGCCCCGGAAAGTAATACAGATGGGTATGCGCGTCGCCCTGAGCGCAAAGCTAAGGGAGAAGGCGTTTGGGTTGGTGGAAAAGCATGACTGGCCTTCTGGAAAGACGAAACCGCTAGCGAACATAATCGATTCTCTGGGTTGGAGGAAGACACTACTCGTTACTGGCGAAGATCAATTTTCGGTCGGGCTGGCTAGAGCTGGGCGCAATCTCGCGATGGTCGGGATGAGTACTGTGAACAAGTTGACTGTATACGATGTTCTCAAGTGGCCGAGGGTAGTCTTGGACGTCGCTGCTGTGGAGTACTTTGAGCGGACCTTGGGCAAGACTGCGCCCGTGAACAACGTTGCAAGCTCATGATGATTTGTTAAAGTACGGTAATCATACAGCCTCTTGTATGTTGTTAGATCGCAAGACAAGACAAGGCACACGGGCACAAAGCACCAGAAGTTGACTGCAGAAACGTTTAGACCCCACCGCCAAGCAAGCGATCATGATACTAATAAATTCCACTCACGGTGTTGTCAAACATCGAAGTCGAACTCGCTGAAAGAGTCGCTGTCGCTGTCGCCACCATCGTAGAAATCATCATCGTAGTGAAAATATTGGTTGTCGGCATATAATTCTTCTTGGTCCTCGAAATCGTCATCGTCCTCGAAATCGTCGTCGTCATCGTCATCGTCTTCTTCATCGTCATCGTCTTCTTCATCGTCGCTGTCGAGGAAGCGGGAAGCATAGACAGCTCCGACTCCATTCACGTTGAAACGCCCCTCCGCGACCTTTTTGTGCTCTTCCGAGGCGTGTAGGAAGCGAATCGTACGAATCGGGAACCCGGCCGCAGAGCGATCTGAAATTGCACCAACAAACAACGCAAGATTTTGTGAGGAGATATCAGCGAAGGTGATGCAGTCGAGGAGCGGCCAGAGGAAAGAACAATCTGAGAATTCGGAAATTTCGTTTGGCGGCGTTTTGTCAAATGCCCTCCCCACCAGGGCTATCAGAGGACAGATGTCTGTCGTCGACTGCACGCGGAGCTCGGTGATCATTGGGCAAAATGCCTGCAAAAGGGCTGCATCCGCGGGTTCCGGCGAAAATCTTGCCAATGAAAGGGTGCGAAGCTTCGGGAATTGGCGGGATCCAGGTTGATGTATTTGAAAGTGCCTGGTTAGCAGGGATTCGCGAACGTTATTGCCTTGTACCTCGAGGTATTCAAGGTCAGGCATGTCCAGGCAGGATAGAATGCAGTTGCATTCTTGGGAAAAGTGGGACGATGAATTGAAGGCCAAGATACGCAAGTGAGGTACGTGGATGGGTGCTTCCAACTGTGACTCCCAATGGCGTTCAAGGACACCAGAGAGTACAAGGTGAGTCAAGGTCGGACAACCTGACATGAAATCACGAAATTGTCGCACTTCTGGGATTTTTCCACTGATTTCCAGGTATGTAACGCTTGGAAAAGGAGGAAAGCAATCCAACCTAATTCCACGGAGCCGTAAGACACGGAGAGATGGTGCCGCGAGGTTGATATGGCCTTGTTGATTCGAGCGACGGGACACGCAGAGATTAAGCTGGTTGAGACGGGTGAAACCGTTGGCGGGAGAACCGAAAATGCTTAGGAACTGGACGACGGGAAGAACGTCATGTGAGATGATTGTCAGTTGTCCCACACGACCAGCAGTGCTCCTAGGTAAGTCTTGGAAGGCGTCACTTCTGATCAATTCCATGTCGCGAAGCTCTCGATGTGGGCGAATCATATCTACGATGAGATGAAGGAGGCACGGCTGGGAGCGTTCAAACCATAGAGTGAAGCACTCCAGCCTTGTCGCAGGGAATGACACATCGATTGTGGACCAGAGTGCACGATCGTTAAGGGCTACATTGCGCCAGTGGTGGCTGACACTGCTGACGACCAGTGGGAATGGTAGACCGACTTGAATTGTCGTATTGCGACCAACGGACGAGTCTAAGGCTTGTTTAACCTCCTTAAAGATAGCCGAAAGCAACTCGTTTGGAAGCTTTTCAATGGATGGGCGAGTGGTCATGGTCGGTGTTTTACGACAAGCCTCAATGTCAAAAACGGCTGCTAATCGCATACATGCCATTAATTACAATAATGAGAAAATTCAGTTCGTGAATCAAAGCTCACCGTTTTTTTGTGACGTTGAAGAGCAAAGGGTGCACGTGACATGTGTGACGTAACGCGTCTCTCTCAGATTTTCTCACGCCTCGTCCAAGTCATGTCAGGCGCGTCGCAGGAGCCTCAAGGCCAGGAGGCTTTCGAGTTCTCCGGCCCTTTACTCGTTGGAAAGCTGCAAGAGGCAGGGATACACCCAAATGACATCAAGAAACTTGCGGAAGCAGGTCTGCATACAGTCGAGGCCGTGGCGTTCACCCCAAAGAAGAACCTCTTGACGATCAAAGGGATTTCGGATCAGAAGGCGGACAAGATACTTGCAGAAGGTGCGTATCCGTTCTTCAGTGTGGTTCTTTTCTTATCCCAGTCGAATACAGCACAAAAGATCGTACCACTGGGTTTCCAAAGCGCGACCGAGGTCCACGCACGTCGTTCAGAACTCGTTCATATCACAACTGGCTCCAAACAACTAGACGCATTACTAGGAGGTCAGTTTCGTAGCATGTATGCATTGCAATGGTTGCTTCATAAGCTCGCAGGGGGCATCGAGACCGGTGCCATCACGGAACTATTCGGTGAATTTCGCACGGGAAAGTCTCAACTATGTCATACGCTCGCCGTGACGTGTCAGTTACCTGTCAGCATGGGTGGTGGCGAGGGCAAGTGTCTGTACATCGATACTGAAGGCACCTTCCGGCCCGTCCGTTTATTGGCCGTCGCAGAGCGGTACGGACTAAATGGCGAAGAAGTTTTGGATAATGTCGCATATGCTCGAGCATACAACGCTGACCATCAGAATTCACTCCTCACGAGTGCCAGCGCCCTCATGTCCGAATCAAGGTAAGCTTGTTCGCAGCCCGTCAAGTCCACCACCAACATCTCCAACAGATTCTGTCTTCTGATCGTCGACTCGTGCACCGCGTTATATCGTACAGACTTCAATGGACGAGGGGAACTTTCATCGCGGCAAAACCATCTGGGCAGATTCTTGCGAACACTCCAACGCCTAGCTGATGAGGTACGCAAGAATATGATTGTTTCCCGTGTCATTGCGTCACTTCCCCACCTGTAGTACGGCGTTGCGGTGGTGGTGACCAATCAAGTCATGTCCACTCCTGATGCAGCAGCTGGTCCGTATGCTTCGAATGAGAAGAAGCCAATTGGGGGTAACATCATGGCACACGCGTCAACCACACGGTGCATCCTACTCTCATTGTTGTTGGGCATCCGTCTGATCTCAATCACAGACTTCAACTGAAGAAGGCCCGCGGTAATACTCGCACTTGCAAAATCTACGATTCGCCATGTCTTCCAGAAATGGAGACTCACTTCGCTATTCTCCCAGGTGGTATTGGGGATCCAGAGGAGACGCCCTGATGCAATACGTCATTGATTGTAACGATATCCAAGCACGGTCACAGATAATTGTAAATGGATGCAAGTAAATGTGGATCGATGATGGCTTCCAGTTGAGTGGAAGTGCGAAGTTAGACCAGACACAAGAGATGAATCGGGGGCGAGTCTGCAATCGAATTACGCCAAAAGCCGCGTGAGGATGTTGGCACTGCTCCCGCTGATGGCCTCTCTGAGCCTATTGATATCCGACTGACTGACATCGGCGATATCCGCCATGAGGTAGGCGACATCCCCCTTGGAATCCGAATACTGCTTCTCCACGTTGTAGGGCGAGAGGATGTCGTTGACGTGCTTAAGCACACCAGGTTGATTCTTGTGCACATGGCAAACGCGAACGTTGTTGACCTGTTCGTCCGTAATGGCGCGCAGATCAACTTCAGGGAAGTTGACCGCGCCGAAAGTGGAACCGTAGTTGAGGTAGCGCGTCAAAGCGGCGGAAACTTCTTCGCCGATCATGCGCTGGGCCTCTTCTGTGGAACCACCGATATGAGGCGTGAGGATGACGTTAGGGAGAGCGCGTAGGGTGCTGGCCCAAGAGTTGAGCTGATCGTCGAAAGGTGCACCGTTCGCGACGGGCTCAGAGGGGAACACATCGATGGCAGCGCCTGCGAGGTGGTTGGACTGAAGCGCCCGAATGAGCGCAGGGATATCGACGACCTTGCCACGCGCATTGTTGATCAAGTAAGCACCCTTTCTCATCCTGGTTAATTGGGGAGTCGAGATCATGTTGATCGTTTCTGGTAGCTCAGGAATGTGCAGGGTCACGAAATCGGACTCTGCAAGGAGAGTGTTTAGGGAATCGACTTGGCGAGCGGAACCCAGAGGCATGATGTTTACGATGTCGTGAAAGATGACGCGCATGCCGAATGCTTCAGCCAAAACAGAAAGCTGAGAGCCGATGTGACCGTAGCCAACGATGCCAAGAGTCTTTCCTCTGATTTCCCAGCAACCTTTGGAATTTTTATTCCATACTCCTTGACGAATCTCGTAGGCCCGTTCGAAAAGTTGGCGAGAGAGCCCAATGAGTTCTGACATGACTAGTTCAGCCACGGAGCGGGAGTTGGAGAAAGGAGAGTTGAAGACAGGAATGCCAGCTTTGGCAGCGCTATCTAAATCCACTTGGTTGGTTCCAATGCAGAAACAGCCGATGACGAGGAGCTGAACGATGTGTGACGTGAGCAACGAGAGGGCAGTCATGATACATCGATGGCCTACATGCCTTGGAGGCTGCGCCAAGAATACGGCGAGTTATTTTGGTTTTGCTACGGATGCCAATGGCGTGATATGAGCCAATTTTTTCGACAAGCTCGTCCTCGGACATGGACCTGGTGTAATGGTCGACATGAAACCCTTGAGCCTGGAGGATGATGACAGCGTCCTGGCTGATGTTTTCGAGTAGAAGCAACCTCAGATCCTCGTTCTCGATGGGATGGAGAACTTTGGGCTGGCGTATGTTGTGAGACATTGAATCAGCGCGGTTTGGGATCCGAGGACTGTAGACGGGTGATACGGAGACCCCGACTTGACGAGGCTGAGCGTTGGGGATTGGGATGGGACCGGACATTGTGGTCTGGTCGTGGTCAGATTGAATGGAAGATTAATATTATGTTAAAACAGCCCTGCCACGCACCGTCCACGTCGGAGGAGGCCAGGTGCGGTTAGGCCAGGGGTTGGGCCGAGTCATTTCCGCTAATGGGTCTCTACCTTCTCGATTACGGCGCAGGGAACGTGCAAAGCCTCGCCAATTCGCTCAGCAACCTTGGATACCAGTTTACCTGGATATCCTCTCCCGATGACTTTGGGAAAGCAACCGTAGGTCGACCTCTCCGTGAGCGGGGCCGTTTCTTGATGGGGTTTTTGCGCAGAGTCTGGTATTTCCGGGTGTCGGCGCATTCCAGACAGCCATCGAGCACCTTACGGATCGAGGGCTCCTCGAACCACTCCGTGACTATATCATGTCTGGGAGGCCGTACTTTGGGATATGCATCGGAATGCAGGTCCTTTTCTCCTCTTCGACCGAGTCACCGACGACGCCTGGACTGGGAATCATTCCCGCACCTCTGACCCGGCTGGACGATAGCGACAAAGCAGTTCCTCACATCGGATGGAACGCCGCGTGTCCGCTTGACGCACCCATCGGCAAAAGTGGTCTTCGCCAGTCTGAATTTTATTACTTTGTCCACTCTTTCTGTGCAAAGTACACCACTGAACAATATCCCGAAGCAGCCTCTTGGGCGCATGATACGACTCAGTATGGGCAGGAAATATTTATTTCCACCATTCAAAAGCAGAGCGTCTTTGGTTCGCAATTCCATCCCGAAAAGTCCGGCAAAGCGGGTCTACACCTCCTCGACACATGGCTGAAACAAAATAACGTTATTCAGCACCTCGCAGTTCCAACGCCATTGCCCCGTGTACACCTTCTCCCTGATCCGACTCGTGGTCTTACCAAGCGAATCGTAGCTTGCATGGACGTTCGTGCTAATGATGACGGAGATCTGGTCGTCACCAAGGGCGATCAATACGATGTCCGTGAAAAAGTTTCAATGCCCACCGATGGTTCCCATCAAGCTGCCATCCATGCAGCCGGCGTCGTCCGAAATCTAGGCAAACCCGTCGCGCTTGCCGCCCGATATTATGAAGAGGGCGCAGACGAGATCTGCCTTCTGAACATCACGTCCTTCCGTCACTCCCCGTTGCGCGATCAACCGATGCTTGCCGTCGTCCGTGCCGCAGCCGAACGCGTTTTCGTTCCCCTCACGATCGGAGGCGGAATCAAGGATACCGTCGACCCAGATGGCGTCAAAAGGCCGGCACTCGAAGTCGCCGGCGCGTATTTCCGTGCTGGCGCTGACAAAGTCAGCATCGGTTCTGAAGCTGTGTATGCGGTGGAAAAAATGCGTGAACGTGGAGGATCGGGGGATGGTACCAGCGCGATTGAAACCATCGCGCATGCCTATGGAAGTCAAGCAGTGGTCGTCTCCGTCGATCCACGGAGGGTGTATGTCGACCCAGAGACATACGACGGGCCTTACCGAGATGAATTGGTGTTCGGCAAGCTGGACGGACCAGCGAAAGAGCAAGGTCGGGCATGGTGGTACCAGTGCACGGTCTCCGGCGGTCGCGAGTCCCGTCCGCTCTCTGTGGTGCAGCTTGTCCGGGGTGTGGAAAAACTGGGTGCAGGAGAGCTTTTATTGAATAGTATCGACAGAGACGGCACCGGACTCGGCTTTGACCTTGATCTCATTCGGCTAGTCAAGCAAAACGTTAAAATCCCTGTCGTGGCAAGTAGCGGAGCCGGCTCTGGAGATCATTTTGTGAAAGTGTTCAAGGAGACGAGCACGGAAGCAGCTCTGGCTGCGGGGATCTTTCACCGGAACGAGGTCGCACTCTCATCAGTCAAGGAAGCCCTGGTCTCAGCAGGGATACCGACAAGGGGGTAGTTTTACTAGGCAAAATCTTTATCAAAGGTCGGGCATCGATATGTAGATCTTCAGTATAATAACTCGCAGGCGAGTGCTCTTTAGGCTCGTACAACACGAGAGTGGAAGAAAATGGAGGGATATACATCAGCAAGTATTTACAACTCGGTGGTAGATAAAGGCGAAGTTACACTGGCCACGAGGAGTTGAGCGTCACAGTCGCGAGAAGAAATAATGACAAAAGACAAGACGAAAGAAATACATGGATGACCCACCATCTGCGGCTCACTTTGCGTTTTTGACCACGCCTCGCACCCTCTTCAAGAGGCTGCCTTTCCGACCAAGTCCACCTGGTTCAAAATCACGGTCGGGAGATCCAGTTGGAGGCAGAGGTAATTCCTTGTTGTTGCTCCTGGAGTCTTCGATATACACGAATGCCTCAGGAGACTCTGGGGGGGTCGTTGCGTCCTTCTGCACGCTCGTTCGTGCGCCTGAGAAGCGGCCGAGGAAAGAGTGCTGGGATCGGTGGGTGGGTCTCGTTGCAGAAATAGGCACGCCACCAGCAGCAGCGTCGTCAATCCCAGCCGTGGGAAGCGGTATGTCAGCGATAGGCACGTTCGGCGCATCGCGCATCTTGCGAATGCGTTGCATAATGGATTTGGATCTCTTGGGACCGTCCAGCCGGATAGCGCTGGCCGGTGGTGACCCGAGCGGTGACTCGATGTCACTTTGCGCATCAGGAACAAAGACAGGTTGGGGAGGCGGCATGACGGAACGCCTGTTGGTTGCTTGCCTGGAGGTCATTTGCAGGCCGTCATCAGAATGGTGGTCTCGGTGAGAGTCACGCAGATCACGGCTGTCTTTACGTCTGCTGTTGGTAGCTGCTCGTGAATCGCCATGACCTTCTCTTCCAGCATAGATGGAACTGGCGGGTGTATCGCCGTCGAGCCTAGAGCTGCCACCGGCGGAGAATTCCTCAAATGGCTCGGGCTCGTGAATACCCCACGCCTCGGCGATAGCATCGACCTTCTTCTTCGGAGGCTCGTAGTAATCATATGAATCGGGTTCAGCGGCATGTGCCTGACCTGAAGTGTCNGCACCGCGAGAACTCCACGCGAGCATGGGAGCCTTGGTGCGATGACGATTTCTGGATGGGGCACATGCATCAAATGGGCCATCGTGATGGAACACTAAAGCAGCGGACGATTGAAGGAGATCTGAGAA
>CEMM01322699.1:146387-184814 GCA_900068975.1 Hygrocybe conica | reverse complement strand
AGTCCCTACGGGACATAGAGCAACAATTTAAGCTGCAAATGTGGCTGTATTTCATGTCCCGTAGGGACTACATATTTGTAGAAATAGAACCAAAAGGTTTTTTGCCCCATTAGGGGCTACACCTCTTGAATTAGTATAGATGCTGTCTTTTCATGGGCTATTCCCCTTGAGAGGGGATCTTAATCAGCAACATACGTCAGGAATTTGTTAAAATCGATGGTTTTGAATGAATTTTTGACAGTTTTTACCCCGTTTTTGACAACTTTTGATGCCTAAAAGTGTTAAAATAGAGCTTTAAAAAGTTTTGCAGGCTGCAGTCAGAACATCAATCTTAAAAATATCACCCCCGATTTATTAACCAGGGGTGATACTATTCGGTAATAAAATTTATTAATTCCCTACTGTAAATGATTCCCATCCCGAAGCCGTAGCACGGGTACAGGTCATGGCCTGGGTGCCGTTTTCGCTGCTGATAAATAAACCATTATTGCCCCGCAGGGTAACCTTGCCATCAGGGGTTGTTATCCAGTCGAATTTTTCCCAGTCGCCCGCGGTAGCACGGTTACAGGTAATGGCCATGGTACCGTTTTCTGAGGATACGAATTTGGCTTTGCTGCGTAAAGAAATTTTACCGCCACCGGCATCAATCACGGTAAAATGCTCAGTATCGCCGGCAGTAGTGCGGGTACAGGTCATGGCTATAGTACCGTTTTCGCCACTTACATAGGCATTATTAAAACCCTTAAGCGATATAACCGAACCAATAGGCGGATTTGAACCTGTTGGAGGGGTAGTGGTGCCTCCGCCTACATTAAAGTGGGTATAAGAGGTAAAGCCTAAAAAGGTATTGTCATTAGGTACACCCAGCGGGTCCTGCTGGTTACGTAACGACAACATGTTAGCCGTACCATAATGATGATAAGCCACCTCAACACCCGGGAAAATAGGGCTCGAAGTTGAACAATAATTACAGCCGGTGCTTTGGTTATAAGCGCTGCGCTCAAAATCATACCCGGCGCTGATACGGCTGGAAAGCGCGGTGTACAGCGAGCCATCACCCTGCATGTTCGCGATTTCGGCAGCATAAGTTAAACCGGTTAGCGAATACTGGTAATGCACACAGTCCTGGCGGTCGCAAAGCTCAGGCATGGTGCCGTTGCTTTGTATTACTTGTGGCATTGCCGCGTTGATTATGTCTTCGCCTGCCTGAAAAACGCTGGCACTGTTCAGGAAAACCCCGATGGCCATTTTGGCGTAACCGGCAGATACGTTCCAGTTATTATTATAGGCGGGTACGTTGTTGATATAGTTGTTCTTTACATTGTTCAGGTAGTCGTTAAACTTGTTGATATCAGTGGTCGACCAATTGGCTGATACACCATTGGGTTTATAATACCTGATAATTTCGGCGGCTGCTACAAAGCTGGGTGTAGTCCAGGAAGCTTCAAGCGCGGGTTGATTAGGATTGTCAGAGGCATCAATAGGGGCATAATTCTGGAAGGTATATGACCAACCGTTCAGTATCGCGATACACTGGTTAGCATAGGTAACATCGGCTGTTTTGGCAAAACGTAGCGCCAGGGCGTAAGCAAGTTCGGCATCCTTCCTGATCTGGCTTTTTGAGGGACTGGTATGCCCGTTTGATCCCACATAAACCGTAGCGTAAAATTGGGTTGGCAAAGCATTGTTGCTGATAAAATCGAGCACTTTTTGATAGGCGGCTGTCCGGGTGGCGTCGCCGCTGTTCACCTGCGAGGCGATCAGGTCGAGATTGGCCTGGGTGTTGATTACGCCGGGATGGATAAAAGTGGTTACCGCACGCGGGCTGGTTTGTGGTGTGGCATCTGGTGTGCCGCTTTTAATAGTTGATTTTTTACACTGGCACAAAAACGCGCACAGGGTAAACAGGCAGGCAAAAGCCAGCCCATAGGAGATTTTCTTTCTCATAGCTTAAGAAATTTGGTTTATTGGTTTGGTTAGTTAATTAATTGTTTGATCTGTACATCGATCTTAAACACCTTAACGAAAGTGTAGCTTCAGCACTCCGAAGTGCGTGGCCTTTTGTGTCGACATACGCTATGTGCAATAGCAATATGATCAGCCGGATGTTAATGCAGGATTTCTCATCATTTTAAATTGGTTTATGTTATAAAATTGGTTTATAGGATGCGCAGCAATAACAACAAAAGCCCTGAGCTTGTCGCGAAAAGTATAGGTTTATAAAGTATAGGTTAATTAGTGGTTTACTCAAATTTATTTATTAGCATTTATAAAAAGCTTATTTTCAGGTATTTATTTACGATAACGTTTTCGTTATGGCATATTATTGAGTATATAAACACGATGTTGTATGATGAAGAAGTGGGTTTACACTTTTTCATCATAAATAAGTATAATAAATTGATTATCAGTGATTTGAATTATGGTTTACATTGAAAAGTGTAAACCATGTAAACCCACATTTTGCTTTGTTTATGTGGCCAACCCAAGCTAATTTGAGGTAATTATCTTTTGGTAAAAGCTATTTTAATACCCATCAGCACAAAAGCTATAGCCGAAAATTTATTGAGCCAGGTACCGATAAGCGGGCTGTTTTTGAGTTTGATCGAAAATGAACCCGCGAAAAAAGTTAATACCAGGAGCCATAAAAACCCCATAACCGCGTAAGTTATTCCCAGGAAAATAAAAGGCTGGGCATTATGGATATATGCCGGTTGTATGAATTGCGGGAAAAAAGCCAGGAAGAAAATAGCCACCTTAGGGTTAAGCACATTGGTAAAAACCGCAGAAATATAAGTTTTATGGGTGGAAACCAATGGTGTTTGTCCATCCTGTTTGATCATGTTTCCACCGGCGAATAATTTGGTGATACCCATGCCGATCAGGTAGGCGGCCCCTGCATATTTGATCATGCTAAAGACCATGGCTGATTGCGCCAGGATAAGCGACAAACCAAACGCGGCCAAAGTAGTATGTACCAGTACACCGGTGGTGATACCAAGGGTTGCGTATATGCCTGATTTTCGGCCCTGCGCAATGGATTTGTTCAAAATAAATACCGTGTCTATCCCTGGTGAAATAATAAACAAAAAGGAAACGACAATAAAAGTAGCGTAGTTAATGATACCCATATGTCCAAAGATAATGATTCGGGGAGAGTTAAGTCGGGCGATAAGTATTTTAGGAATGATTTGTGTCTGTTGAGGGATATTAGTAACATCGTAGAATCAAAACCATAAATTGCCAAAGAATGGTTTTAACCAATTCTTAATATCCTGGAACTATACCAATTATGAAAAAAGTAATCCTGATCATCGCTGGTCTTTTATTTTATAACAGTGTATCGGCACAAAATGAAACAAACCATGATTTAAAATTTGATACCCTGGCCAGGCATTGGGACGAAGCCATTCCCTTGGGTAACGGTATGTTGGGAGCCCTGATATGGCAGAAGGGCGATCATTTACGCTTCTCCTTAGACAGGGCCGATCTTTGGGATCTGCGCCCGATGAAAGGGTTTCATCGTAAAGAATTTAGCTATCAGTGGGTAATTAACCAGGTCAATAAAAAAGATTATGCACCGGTACAAAAGTATCTGGACGAACCTTATGATCATGAACCGGCTCCCTCCAAGATCCCTGGTGGGGCTTTAGAGTTTGATACCAAAGACTGGGGTAAAGTAAAATCTGTCAATTTGCATCTGCCCAACGCATTATGCACCGTTAAATGGGCAAATGGAGTGGTATTGAAAACCTTTGTACATGCCACAGCGCCGGTAGGTTGGTTCAGGTTTGAAAATATCAAAACAGGTTTTGAACCCAAGCTGATCGCCCCAAAATACCAGGGAGAAGTAAAGGTATCAGGCGATCCGGTTGGCGGGGATGACCTGTCACGCTTAGGTTACCCTGCCGGAACAATCAGCCAGCAAGGCAATAGCATTACCTACAAACAAAAGGGCTGGGGTGGTTTTACTTACCAGATCAATGTAAGCTGGCATAAGGTAAATGCAAACGCTATAGAGGGCGTGTGGACGATCTCGTCACAGTACCCAGCTAAAAAAATAAACCCTACGGCTGCTGTAGTATCTGCAAATGCGTTAAAACGAGGCCTTCAAGCTGATTTCGATTCGCATGAAAACTGGTGGGATAATTTCTGGAGTAAATCGGCTATTCATATACCAGATGCCCTGTTGGAGAAACAATGGTACCTGGAACAATACAAATTTGGTTCGGCATCAAGGGTAGGGGCCCCACCGATTTCGCTGCAAGCGGTGTGGACGGCAGACAATGGTCGCCTACCACCCTGGAAAGGCGATTTTCACCACGATCTGAATACTCAGCTAAGTTATTGGCCCAGCTATAGCGCCAATCACCTGGATGAAGGCATAGCATACCTGAACCACCTGGATGCCAATAAAGCTAATTACGAACGGTATACAAAAATGTATTTTGGTAAAAATGGATTAGCCGTTCCGGGTGTTACTACCATGAATGGTACAGAAATGGGAGGCTGGATACAGTACTCGCTTTCACCAACAGTATCTTCATGGTTGGGGCAACATTACTATTTGCAATGGCGCTATAGTATGGATAAAAACTTTTTGCGCACCCGGGCCTATCCATGGATAAAAGCAACCGCCACATTTATTGAAAGCCTGACAACTTTGGATAATAAAGGTCATCGTAAATTGCCTATCAGCTCAAGCCCCGAGATCAATGATAATGATATTACCGCGTGGTTCCATCAAAATACCAACTACGACCTGGCTTTGATGAAATTTACATTTAAAGCCGCGGCAGAGCTGGCCACGGAGCTGGATCATAAAACCGAAGCTGCGCACTGGCAAAAGATATATGATGAGTTTGATGATTTCGCGGTAACACCAGCCAATGAATTGATGTTTGCGCCTTCCATGGCTTATAACCAGTCGCACAGGCATTTTTCTAATATGCTGTGCATTTATCCACTGGGATTATTGAAGTGGGAAGACGGTGAAAAGGCGCAATCAGTTATCAAAAATTCCATCCATTTGCTGGATAGTGTGGGCCCTGCATATTGGTGTGGCTATTCCTACTCCTGGCTGGCTAATATGAAAGCCCGGGCAAAAGATGGCCAGGGTGCGGCTAAGGATCTGACCATTTTTGCTAAGGCGTTTTGCTCTATCAATAGTTTCCACTTAAATGGCGATCAAACCAAATCGGGTTATTCTAAGTTTCAATATCGCCCATTTACATTGGAGGGAAACTTCGCGTTTGCATCGGGTTTGCAGGAAATGCTGCTGCAAAGTTATGCCGGCTTTATCGAGATAACACCGGCAGTACCCGTTGCATGGAAAAACCTTTCATTTGAAAATTTACGGGCCGAAGGGGCTTTCCTGGTCAGTATAAGAAAAGAGGGTGGGCAGATTGATGAAGTGAAAATTGTATCGGAAAAAGGAGGGAAAACCAAATTGAAACTTCCTTTCAAAACATGGTTTGCCCAAAGTCAAAAAGATGTTGAAATAGGTACCATTACAAATGGTCTTATTGATCTTGACTTTAAACCCGGTGCTGTGCTTGTTTTAAAAAACGGATATGAATGATAAGGTTTTATGAAAATAGGGGATGATGCTATTATCCAACATAAAAGAATACGACAATAAAGCCATTTTTCTTAAAAATAGTTATAGATTGGTACACCCTTATCCAATGGCCTATTTTGATTTTTCCTGGGAAAAGCAATTGAGTAATTTGATTGTTCATAAAATACAACTTTAACTTTACTAAAGCCTTGCCCGTATACCTTATGTAAATGCTATCAAATGTTTAGCTTATGCCTTTGCCTTTATGCCTGTACCCTGCTAAATTAATAAAATGGAGCTATTTAGGTCTCCTGTTCACTTGTGTTCTGTTCTTATCAGCTTGTAAACAGGTATCTACAAAAAATGTCAATCACCCAGCTCTTGCAGATTCCATTATAGACAAAGCCAATACTTTGCTCAATAGCGGGCAACTGGAACGTTCTGTTATTTATCTCGACTCTGCATACCGCGTTTTCCCCAATCCCGGGGTTACTGATCTCTGGAAAAAGTATAATCAGAAGGCTAATTATTATTTATACTACGACAAAAACCCTGTAAAAGAAAGGTTGTATGCCGATAGCATGTTGTTGATATTGAAAGGTAAAGAACTGCAATACAAAACAGAATATGCAGGTGCTGTATTTGCCAAAGGAGATGTTTTGATAGTTGAAAAAAGATATGCTGAAGCATTTAAATGTTACTATGATGGTAAGACCTTTGGCGAAAAAAATCTGGATAGCTGTAGCTATTGCCAACTCACTTATCAATTAGGAATGGTTAGGTATATACAGGGTAATTATTTGAGGGCTATCCCGTATTTTAAACAAGCTTTTGCCGAAAACAGCCACTGCAAGGCTGGCTCGGGCTTTAGTAATTTGTTTATTTATCCGCAATCACATCTCAATACCATTGCTCTGTGTTTTGAAAGGGCCAACATGCCCGATAGTGCCATTTATTATTATAAACGGGCGCTAACCTTTATTAACCGCCATGCAGGGCGTTTCCCTGAAAAAAAACAGTTTGCAGAGATGGCCCGGGCGGTTGTGTATGGCAATTTGGGTGGTGTTTATGCTTTGATAAATAACTATACCGAAGCAGAAAAATATTTACAGGAAAGTATCCATATCAATAATCGACCAGGTTATGCTGTAGAAGACGCACAAACAGCGCAACTCAAACTGGCAGGCTTGTATGTTCAGTTTTCCCGGTTTCCAGCAGCCGATTCCTTATTAAAACAAATTGAGCTCGACCTGCTTGCCGGGCGTGGAAAAAGCCAGAGCAACGGGGATAATCGCTTAAAGTGGAAAAAGTTAAAATGGAAATATTATGATAAAACCCATCACGCCGCACTGGCGTACCAGTATATTCAGCAATATGATAACATGCGCGATTCGCTTGATGAGGTCAGTAAGGGCTTAAAGATCGCAGATATAGATCAAGGTTTTAAGAATATAGAACAGCAATACCGGTTAACCTTATTAAATAAAAACGATCAGTTAAAAACAGCTTACCTGGCTGCGATCATAGTTTTTTCGGTAATGACGATCATGATTTTATTATTAGTATGGTATAACCTGAAGCGTTACCGGAATAGTGTTAATGAACTTACCAAACTAAACCAAAAGATCAGCGAGTACAATACGCAGATGCAAAAAACGCTTACCGCCCTGGAGCAAAGCCAGGAGGAAAATACCCGTATGATGAAAATGGTAGCACATGACCTGCGTAACCCGGTAGGTGCCATGATGACTGTTGCCACAATGATGTTGGATAACAAACGCGGACCCGGTGATGACCGTACCATGCTGGAGCTGATCAAAACTTCCGGAAAGAATTCCCTGAACCTGATTGATGATCTTTTGCAAATTCATACCCGGCTCGAAGAACTTAAAATGGAGCCGGTTGATATGTATACCCTGCTGCATTATTGTGTAGAACTTTTATATTTTAAAGCCGAAGCAAAGGGGCAGCAGATCCAACTGACAGCGGATCACCTCACCATTAGCGTTAACCGGGAAAAAATGTGGCGTGTGATCAGCAACCTGATCGCCAATGCTATTAAATTCAGTCCCAGCGGCGCTATTGTCAATGTACAGATGATCAGTAAAGAAGATAGCGTATTGATAACCATTGAAGATCATGGCATAGGCATACCCTCAGAAATGCACGATAAAATATTTGATATGTTCACCGAAGCCAAAAGACCCGGAACTGCCGGAGAGCAACCCTTTGGTATGGGGCTGGCCATCTCCAAACAGATCGTGGAAGCGCATGGAGGGCATATCTGGTTTGAAAGCAAACAAAACAACGGGACATTTTTCTATGTGGAGTTGCCGCTCAATAATTGAAGGTTTTTTGCCAGTCAAGTAGCAGTATAAGGCAATAAATTAACTTGAGCCCAGGATAAGCAGTTCAGGTTATTTAAAGACACCCTAGAATACATTGCTTAAAGCGGATCAATGTAAACCCTATTATTTATGGTTTACACTGTAAACCGTTTTTTTTAATGTAAAATAAAGCAATTAATTGATTATCAATTATATGTATTAATGTAAACCATGAAAAGTGTAAACCATGTAAACCCAATTTTAACATAGCGGGCATCGGGATCAGGTTTGCATTCCTTATCCCGAACTTACATTAAATTAGGCATTTTCTTCTGAATGCCTAATTTCTACTAACTGATCTAAAGAACGAGTGAAGAATTTTAGTATTGACCGAAAACATAAACTTTTTTATAACTAAGAAGCATCATCAATCCGCTTGTCCGGATTATCTTCTTTTTTCTTGGGTTGTTTGTGGGCTCCTGTGCTTTTGCCAAAATGATAAGTGAAGCTTAAAGTGGCTCTTGAACCCAATGTACGGCGCTGAAAATCCAAAAGCAATGCATCGCTGCTTCTTAAGAATGCCCATTTACGAGTATTTAAAATATCAACGCTATTGAAACTTAAAGAAGCCTGGTTGCCCGGAAAATCGTATTTGGCACCCGCATCGAGGCCAAATGCCGGGCGGTTCCTGTCCTGAATAATAAAATCAGCCGCGCGGTAATCTGCCCGGATCTGTATAGCCAGGCTTTTCACGATAGCTATATTATTGGTAATGTTGGCATTCCAGCTTAAACCACTGTTTGCTGCTATCCCAAACTGTGGGGCCGCATCATTTTGCCGTTCAAAAATATTGGCATTGGCAGTAAAATCCCAGGCTTTGATCAAATCAAAATGTCCTATCAGTTCCAGTCCTGTGGTAGTAGAGTGTTTTAAATTCTGAGCTGTTGTGATGATAAGCCCATTGACCGTTGAGCTCTCGATATGCTTAATGACATTATTAAGCCGGCTATAGTAAAGGCTTGATGTAAATGAAATATTTTTCCAGTTTTTGTTGTATCCCAGTTCCAAAGAGTTGATACTTTCGGGTATCAAATTCGGATTGCCGGTTTCATAATTTGTTGGATCAGAAAAATCTGTTGATGGGTTAAGCTCTCTGGGCGTAGGCCGGGTTACCCGGTTGGTAAAGTTAAACTGTAGTTGCTGATCACCTTTAAATTTCTGCGTTAAAAACACACTGGGATACAAACCTTTGCTGGGAATTCTTATAGGTGTACTATATAGCAAGTTGTTGGCGTCATACCCTGTAAAAGTCGCGTTTAAGTGGGAGTCCTCAGCTCGTAAACCTACTTCATAACTAAAATTCCTGATCTGGTTTTGGTAGTTTAAATAAACAGCGTGAATCTGTTTATTGCTGTTGAAAAGATTGGTATAAGTATAGATAGGAGAGGGGATTCCATTGTTTAGATCATACGCGTACTGATTATTGTTACCCAAACTGATCTGGCTGCGATAACCAGCAGATATTTGCCCGGTTTTGCCCGTAGGCAATATATAATCGGCCTGTATATTGTAATTATTGCCATTGTTCCATATATCACTTTCTAAAGGATCAGGATCTGGTGGTGTAAGCCTTCGTTGGCTCGGCATATTTAAATGGTTTTGATAGACCTGAAGATTCCGGGAAGTGCCGTGGGAATAGGAAAAATTGAAGGTTAGCTCCTCTTTGGGTTTTTTAAAGTGCTGGCTGTAATCCAGATCCAGCTCATAGCTTTTTCCATTGCTATTGGTGGTATTGTTTTGATGGCTTAACGATATAGGCAGGCTGTTGGCATCCAGGTTATTTATTTCCAACAGCTCATCCCGGTGGGTATTACGTAAATTAAGACTGCCCGAAACACTCAATATGCTTTTGGGTGCAAACGAATAATCGATACCCGCTTTTACATTCTGTATCCTGTTATGGGTGGTAGAAGGAAATGTTTCATTGGAATAAACAGTTGCATCGGTTGGTTGTAAAAAGGTGAGATATTGGAAACCGTTGCTATAGGTATCCCCATCTCGCAGGCTGTAGTTGCCATAAATGTTTACTTTACCTGTTTGATAACTCAAACTTCCGCTACCATTATAATTATTGCGCGTACCTGCGGCCGCAGTTACCGAACCGTTAAAACCTGCTTTGCTATTCTTTTTTAAAATGATATTGATAATGCCCCGGCCTTCGGCATCATATTTAGCCGATGGATTGGCAATAACTTCCACATTTTCAATAGAACTAGCCGCGATGGATTGAAGAATTTGTGTAACGTCGCCGCTTGCAATGAGCGATGGTTTACCGTCGACCAATACTTTTACCCCGGTTGAACCGCGTAAGCTCACATTCCCATTTACGTCGATTTGAAGGGTAGGTACGTTCTGTAACAGATCTGCTGCAGTACCACCCAGGCTCACCAGGCTCTGATTTACAGCGAAAACTTTTTTCCCGTCTTTGTTTTGTATAGTAGGTTTTTTGGCTGTAACGGTTACCTCATTTAATACTTTATTGGGGGATGGATTCATTTGAATTTCGCCCAGGTCTAAAGCACTGCCGGATGCATTAATGATGATGTTCTCTTTAACAACCACGTTATAACCCAGATAGCTTAACCGGAGAGTAAATGTGCCCTGGGGTAAATTGTTCAGGGAAAAATTACCGCTGATATCTGTTTGCGTCGCCTGAATATTAGCTTTAGTGGCGGGATTTATTAAAGTCACAGTGGCAAATGAAATGGTGTCATGGGTTTGGGTGTCCTTTACACGGCCGATTATCTTTCCGTTGTTTTGGGCATATAGTTTGTTGCTAATGCCCGAAAGCATGAGTAGGATTATGACTAATTTCAACTTAAACACTTTCATCTGTATGGAGTTTGGGTTTATTTTACCGGAATGAAAATGGATCGCTTTTCCCAGTTTAATAAAACCCCTTTTGGAGTGATCTTATAAATGAGCATTTCCTGGTCATCAGGTAGGGAAGTTGTTTTTACATCAACGCGAAGCTGATCTTTGCTTTCATCATATTTGAAAGCGCCCCACTGGTTGGGTACTTTATTAAAAACAGCTATCCATTTACTTTTTTCTTTCGGTATCAGGAAAAATCCATACTTACCTGCCGGTAATTGTTTATGCGCTATTTTAACGTCTTTGTCAGTTTCAAATGTGGTGGCCTCATTAGCACCCGCACGCCAAACCGTATCATAGGGAATTAATCCGCCCCAGATTTTTCTACCTTTTACCGATGGACTGCTGTAATGGATAGTGATGGTCGCATCACCCATCTTTCCGGTTACGGATTCAGCTGGGCTTACCCGTGGTTTATGGGTTTGCGCATAGGCCGGGGCCGATAGAGTTACTGCGATTAAAAGCAGGTAAATGTTTTTGAATGTTTTCATGACTTTGATTTTTGATGATCAAAGCTGCTTTTTACAAATCACCTTCAAGAATCTTTTCGACCCTCCAGATTTTATTCTTAATGAAAAAGGTTAATTATTCGACAACATGGCTTTTGATGTCCTTTTGGCCAATCATCTGAATTTTTGGGGCAATTGCAGAAAATAATAGCCCAATGATGTAAAACAATACCTTAAAACATAAAAGGCTGGTATTTTTGAACATGAAAATAAAAAGACCCAGTACTACCCTGCTTCAACTGCTCATCTGGGTTGCTGTATTATTGTTGATCTTTTTTTCAGCATTACCGATGGATGGCGTCCGGAAGTCTGTAATATCTACCATGATCAGTACACTTTCCTATGCGATTATTATTTATGGAAATATCCTGGTCTTGTACCCCATGTTTTATCAAAAAAAGAAGTTTGTTTGGTATGGCATCCTGGTGATACTTTTTCTTGTGGTTGTCGGGATGTTGCGCGGGTATACATCCATCGTGGCTTATCAGTATTTTTCAATCATAAAACCAGTTCACATCAAATTCTTGAATTTGCTCTATTATGTTCCAAGCGGGATCCTGATCTATATTCTCAGTCTTATTTTTCGTATTTCAATTGCCTACTTTACTTTAAAGCAACAGACAGAGGAGATCATGCTTCAAAAAAGCCAGGCCGAGCTCAATTTACTCAAATCGCAGGTACAACCGCATTTTCTGTTTAACACATTGAATAATATTTACTATAAGGTTTATAAAGTTGACCCTCCCTCGGCCAACCTGATAGAGCGTTTGTCAGATATCATGCGTTATTTTGTTGACGAAAGCCCGAAGGACGTAGTTCCATTGACAACTGAAGTTGCGTTTATTGAAAACTATATGGCCTTGGAAAGAATTCGTATCAGGTACGGTGTTACTATTAATTTCGAGAAAGCATATCAGGCGGAACTACGTATCCCCCCAATGTTGCTGATGACCTTTGTAGAAAATATATTTAAACATGGGATCAATAAGTCGAGCAAACAAAACCAGATAGATATCTCGTTAATCCAAAAAGATGGCTATCTGCTTTTCAAGACCAGCAATCGCCGGTTTAACCCGACGGTACCGACTGATTCAAACGGATTTGGGATTGCGAACTTGACAAAAAGACTATCGATGCTGTATGGCTCAAGTTTTGAGTTAACTACTAAGAAGGACGGGGAACTATACCACGCTTTTTTAAAAATACCGCTTGTATGAATTTAAGCTGCATAATTATTGATGATGAGCCTGATGCAGTTGACCTGCTGGAGTTGTTGATAAAACAAAGCACAGAATGGCAGCTAAAAGCTAAGTGTTATGATGCATTGGAGGCGTTAGCTTTTTTGAAGAAAAACCACGTCGATTTTATTTTTTTAGATATTAATATGCCCCAGCTTACCGGCATGGAGTTGGCTACCTTATTACCGCCTCAAACCAAAATTGTTTTTACCACCGCTTATTCCGAATATGCTGCTGAAAGTTATACTTTTCAAACGATCGACTATCTGCTAAAACCTATCACTTTAAAGCGTTTCTTGTCATCAGTGCAAAAAATAGAACCTTATTTTTTGAAACGCGAACCGGAAAGACCTGTAAATCCCGAACCAGACAGGGATTACTTTTTTGTAAAATCGGGCAAAGCATTTAGGAAAATATCACTAAAGGATATTTTGTATTTTGAAGGAGAAAAGGACTATGTAAGATTAGTAACTTCACAGGAGCAGTTACTCATTTACCGCAGGTTAAAGGACATTGAACAACAACTTTTGCTACCATTTATCAGGGTACATAATTCTTACATTATCAATTCCGAACAATTGGTTAAAATAGAAGATAACCATATTTTTATCGGCGACAAGCGCCTCCCCGTAAGCGAAAAATTCAGGAGTAGTTTTATGGAGATCATCGACAAAAAGAAATTTTGACCCTTCATTGCTTCCAGCGCTAATCTATTAATCTCAATCATTTTAATTTTCCAGATAATCGTCTGAATTCAAAAATACAGCCTCAATAACTATGGAGTGGTTGTTTTCTTAAAGTTTAGTTAACATTAGTAGTGTAGGTTTGTGGCAAACAAGTCATGGAAATTGCCAACGCTATTTTACTCTCACGTATCCGGGAAGACGATCATTCGGCTTTTGACCTGATGTTTGAGCGTTATTGGGAACGGCTATACCGGGCAGCCTTGTCCAGGCTTGATGATGAAGCGCAGGCACAAGACCTTGTGCAGGAGATTTTTATTAAACTCTGGCAGCGCAGGCATACTTTAGCCATCCAAACCACTTTGGAGCAATATTTACTGAGCGCTGTACGCTTTAGCGTGATCAGTTATTTCAGATCGCAAAAAGTTACACATGTTCGCCTTGAAGATGCCTTGCAGCGTGTGGAGTTGCTTGAAAATTCGATCCATGACCATGCCAGTTACCTTGAGCTGGAGCAGACGCTTGAACAGGCTGTTAAACATATGCCCGAAATGCTGCAAAGGGTTTATGAACTACGCAGCGAAAATCAATCGGTAAAGGCCATTGCCAGCGAACTTGGACTGGCCGAACAAACGGTTAAAAATTATATCTCCGAAGTGTTACGAAGGCTACGCATCGTTGTTTCTGAAAAACACCCCGAACAAAGTGCCGCTTATATCGCCTTGATCTTATTGTGCTTCACAATTAATTAACAGAATGTTGATGTAAATTATAAGTACCTGAGGGGCTTTTTGACGACTTACTGTTGAAAACCCCATCATGGAGCTACGTAAATTTATAAAACAACTTCGCCGGTACCAGAAAGGTACAACTAATGAAACTGAAAAAGCCATCATTGAAGCCTGGTATGATTCGTACGAGGGCGAAAATGAAAAGCAGGCCTTATCTGCGGAGGAGCGGGAGCGGGTCAGAAATGCCATACACGCAAACATTAGTGAATCTATCCACAAACCTGCTCCATCATTATGGTTCAATTATCGCATTGCCGCAAGCATTTTATTATTATGCTCTTTGTCTGCATTGGTTTATTTCCTGCTCAGGCCTACAGCCCCGGCTCCGGAAACCTATACTACTTTACGTACGGTTAACGGAGAGATCAGGAAACTGACCCTGCCCGATAGTTCGGTTATATGGCTGAATGCACAAAGTAGGATACGTATCCCTTCCAATTTTGATAAAAATATGCGCCAGGTTTATTTAGATGAAGGTGAAGCCTTTTTTGAAGTAAAACACAATACTCATAAGCCATTCAAGGTTGTTACTGCCCCGCTGCAGGTACAGGTTTTAGGAACCTCGTTCAATATCAATGCCTACCATAGTCTGCCTCACATTAAAATTACGGTGGTTACCGGTAAAGTAGGAGTAAGCCAAGGGACAAAACTACTGTCATCCCTCACGCCGGGGCTCGAGCTCAGTTACCTGACCAGCAAGGGAGTCTTTGAACAGAAAGAAGTGGACGCTAACCAGAGCCAAAGCTGGAAAGACGGCAACATCTATCTGGACCGGGTGAAGTTTGAAGAGCTATCACTTGTTTTTAAAAACCTGTACGGCCTTACTTTAAAAGTGGGTAACAAACGGGTGCATGACTATTTATTCAGCTTGTGTATTAAACGTAACATGCCTGCTTCAGAAACGCTAAAACTCATCAGCGCAATACACAGTGCACATTTCAGAAAGGAGGGCACTGACGTAATTATTTATTAGCCCTAATTAATAAAGAAACCGGTCCCTGTTTCAGCAGGAGCCGGCTTTAGTTTTCAGCGGGTGAAGGTTTGCAGACCCCACTTGCCATGCTCAGCAACTACTTGACTCATTACAAAGCAATCAAAAATATGAATTTCCATACACAGTTATGCAGACAGTTTATGCGTATCTCTTTTTTACTTATTTCCATATCATTAACCATTGGCCTGGTATCGGTACGGGCCACTGAGTTAGCAGCCCAGGGTGTAAATACCCGGGTGGATATCAGCTTCGGCAACGAGGACCTGTCTTCGGTTATCAAAAAACTGGAGCAAAAGGCCAATGTGGTATTTGCCTATGACGATGTATTTTTAAATCTCGCCAGCAAATATACCGACGCGGCGAATTATAAAAATGAAAGCCTGAAAAACATCCTTATGACCCTGTTCAAAGGGCAGGAGATCGGTTTTAAAGAACAGGCCGGTAATATCATACTTTACAGGCAGCTCACCGGGCGGATAAACGGGAGGGTCACGGATGAAAACGGTGAACCCATGCCAGGCGCGTCGGTCAGTATCGTGGGTACCTCGTACGGTATGGTAACCGATCTTGAGGGCAAGTATAACCTCAGTCTGCCCGAGGGTATTTACACGGTAGCCGTAACGTTTGTCGGCTATAACCGGGTGGAATCTGCCAATGTTAAAGTTATCGGCAACCAGGCCACGGTATTAAATATCAGTCTTGTGGCAGATAATCAGCTTAAAGAGGTTACGGTAAGTTATGGTAAGCAGCGATCAAGGGAAATTACAGGTTCAATAGCACAGCTTAATGCCGCGCCATTGCAGGATATGCCGGTAATGCAGTTTGCGCAACAACTGGAGGGTAAGGTAGCCGGTGTATCGGTTGTGCAAAGCAGCGGTCAGCCGGGTAGAGGGATAGATTTCCGTATTCGTGGTGCTGCATCTTTTTTTACAGATAACCAGCCTCTTTTTGTAATTGATGGAATGCCTATAACCGGTAGTATCAACAATATTAATCCAGATGAAATTGAGAGTTTTAGTATCCTGAAAGATGCGTCTGCCACGGCTTTATACGGTTCAAGGGCGTCTAACGGGGTAGTATTGATCACTACCCGACACGCTAAACAGGGAGGAGGCACTTCGGTTGAGTTTAATGCTAATTATGGCGTGCAGGCAATTCCCGGTAACCGGGTTCCGAAAGTGATGAATGCCGAGCAGTTTGCCGAATTTATGAAAGAGCGGGCACAGGATGGTTTGTTATATGAAAAAAATTATACCATTGCCAATGATTATAAGGCCGCTTACCTTGATGTAGACCCTTCAAGCTATGGTACCGGAACCAACTGGTATAAACTGCTTACCCGGACTGCGCCTATTCAGAATTACGACGTAACGATACAGTCGGCAACCGAAAAATCATCTTCTACTGCCATAGTAAGTTACCAGAATCAGCAAGGTGTTTTAATTAACACGGGGACACGTTTATTTTCTGCACGTTTTAATAAAGATCTGTCTGTAGCCAATGGCAAACTAAAAGTAGGGGTTAATTTGGCACCAAGCTACCGTTTGGATCATAATAACCGGTTAACAACAGATGGTGTGGGCGGCTTATTTGAGCGCATCTTCGAAGCCAGCCCGCTGATTTCTCCTTTCAATGCCGATGGATCTTATCAGCGCAATGTGAGTTCACCAGGCATGGTAGCCTATGTTAATCCATTGGCCCAGTTTAATCTTACTAATGACAATTATAAAACTACACGCATACTTGGAAACGCTTACCTCAATTACGAGGTTATAAAAGACCTGCTGTTAAAAGTAAACGTAGGCGTTGATAAAGGAGGCGAAACACGTAACTATTACCAGTCGGGTGTTGTAACTTCTACAGCCAATAACCCAACGGGTACCAGCAGCTCGGTCGATAATGGTTCATATACAGCAGAGGGCTATCTGAACTATACTAAAACTTTTCATCAGGATCATCATTTCGAAATATTAGGTGGATATTCTGTTCAGAAGTATTCATCAACTTCAAATACGCTATCCGGCCTGGGGTTCCCCAATGATGATATCCCATACCTGACCGCAGCCACCAGCGTAACCGGTAATAGCTCCTACACCGCTTATTCATTATTATCGGTTATCGGGCGGATTAACTATAATTATAAAGGCAAGTATCTGCTGCAGGGAGCATTCCGTAACGACGGGTCTTCCCGCTTTGGTACAAATTCCAGGTACGGTAATTTTCCGTCTGTATCGGCTGGCTGGTTAGCAAGTGACGAGAAATTTATGGAACGTTTAAAAGTGGTTGACCTGTTTAAAATTCGCGCCAGTTATGGAGTAACAGGGAATAACTTCTTTTCGAATAATTATGTAGCACAATCTACTACTTCAAATTACTATTACAATTACAATAATACCATTACACAAGGTACCACGCTTAGTAATTTGGGTAACCCTAATTTGCAATGGGAGCGGAGTTTACAGCTTGATTTAGGGTTTGACCTGAGTTTGCTGAAAAATCGTATCAGTTTAACTTATGATTATTATCACAAAATTTCTGACCACCTGATTCAAGCAAGGCCACTACCAACATCATCTGGTTATACTACAGTTTATGATAACGTAGGTAAGCTGGCGTTCTGGGGGCATGAAATTACCATCAACACGGTTAATATTAATAAGCACGATTTTAAATGGAATAGCTCTTTCAATATTTCATTCGATCGTAACATGATCAAGAGCTTGGTATCGCCAGGGTATATCCGCCGCAATAACACGGTATCATCCGATTACTTCAGGCAGCAGGTTGGTCACCATTTGGGTGAGTTTTACGGCTTTGTTTTTGAAGGCTTGTATAAAGATGCGGCCGATCTGGCCAGCTCTCCAAAATACCTTGCCACGGCTACTTCGCCTAATGGTTCATCAGATATAGGAACTATTAAGGTGAAAGACATTAATGGCGACGGCGTGATTGATGACGTGAACGACCGTACCTTTATCGGCGACCCTACGCCAACGTTTACAGGCGGTTTTACCAACAACTTTGTTTACAAGAGGTTCGACCTTAATATACATACTTCATTTTCAGTAGGAGGGCAAATTCTGAATGCCGCAAAATGGGCTTATCAAACCAATATGGATGGTTCGCGCGTGCCGCTGGCTGCCGCGCTTGATCACTGGCGTTCTGTTGATAACCCAGGTTCGGGTATTTATCCGCGTACTAAAACAGGTACCACAGCACTTGGACGTGCGGTAAACTCCCAATGGATCGAAAACGGCTCGTACTTCGCCATAAAAAACATTTCGTTGGGATATACAGTGCGCTTCAAAAATAATTTCGCGTTTAAATCTCTCCGTATTTATACTTCGGTGCAGCAGGCTTTTGTATTTACGGGTTACTCGGGTATGAATCCAGAGATTAACCTGAGCGGGCAGGACCCAACCCAGGGTATTGGTGTTGATGAAAATGCCTATCCAATCCCGAGGACTTTCTCATTAGGTATTTCGGCTTCAATAAAATAATCAAACTGCAAAACTTTAAAAAGAGCACAATGAAAAAAACATATATTTTAATGGGGCTATTACTACTAACAGCTGCTTCATGTAAAAAAAGCTTTATTGATTTAGCACCCCAATCATCATACAGCGATCAAAATTATTATAAAACCGATGCACAGTTTGGACAGGCGGTTACAGCTGCTTATGCAGGCCTGCGCGATGTAGTAACAACAGATTACCTGTTTTCTGAAATGCGCTCAGATAACACTATTTATCAGTCGTTTTTAAATAACCGGGGTACAGCGTATACAGATCGTGAAAAACTTTCTGATTTTATGGATGCCTCAACCGATAGTTATACCGCTACCGAATGGCAAAACGCTTATCTGGTAATATCCAGGGCAAATATTGTGATTTCGAGGCTTAAAACGGCATCGGGTATTGCCGATGCTTCTGTGAAAAGTTATGATGGGCAAAGTAAATTTTTGCGTGCGCTGATGTACTTTAAATTGGTGAGGCTGTTTGGCGGCGTTCCGCTTTTTGTTAAGGAAGTGACTACGCCCGATGATGCATTCCTGCCGCGCTCGTCTTCCGATGATGTGTACAAGCAGATCATTGCCGATGCCACCGATGCCTTGAACGAACTGGCGCCTCCGGCAAAGTTTCCGCAAACGGGAATTGCTACCAAAGGTTCGGCAGCTGTGCTGCTGGCCGATGTATATGTAACGTTAAAACGCTGGGCCGATGCAGAAGCGCAACTAAGCACTTTAGCGGCCATGGGCTACGGTTTGAATACCAATTATGCCGACGCATTTTTACCTGCCAATAAAAACAACAAAGAGTCGCTGTTTGAAGTGCAGTTTTTGGATGGAACGCTTACCGGCGCCACACCCAATCCATTGTGCTTTCATTTCCTGCCCCGAAGTAAAAATACATCGTTAATTACTACGCTGGCTATTGACAATACGACTACCGGTGGCTGGAATACGCCATCACAGGACCTGATCAGTAATTACGAAACCGGCGACAAACGCCTGGATGCCTCTATCGGTATTGCCGAGGGTACATATGATGGCAGTAGCTATTTTACTTATTCGGCTGCAAAGAGCATTGTAAATTACAGCGGGGCCCCAAGTGGAAAAACAGCAGTACCTTATATCAAAAAATATGAGCACACACCAGCCGCCATAACGGGCTCCGCCGATGATTTTCCGATCTACCGCTACTCAGAGGCTTTACTGTTACTGGCCGAAGCCCAAAACGAGCAGGGTAAATCACCGCTGTTGGCTTTAAATACGGTTAGGGCCCGCGCAGGTCTGGATCCGGTTGCCGGTGCTGATCAGACAACATTGCGCAATATTATTTTGCATGAACGCCGTATTGAGCTGGCATTCGAAAACAAGCGCTGGCATGATCTGGTGCGCACCGGTAATGCAGTTAATGTAATGAATGCTTTTGGTGTTAAGCTAAAAACCCAGATCAGCTACATCTCGCCTGATTCATACATTGTTAATAGTAATAAACTGTTATATCCTTTACCTGAGGCTGAAATAGGCTTGAATACATTGCTTACACAAAATCCCGGTTATTGATCTGATATTTTTCACATCCCCTCGTGCACATAAGGCAGGAGGGGATACTATTAATCTCTAAACAAAAAATCATGATGTCGAATTACAGAAAATTATTCGCAGCCGGGGTTTGCCTTGGCCTGGTGTTACTGAATTATAATGCGCAAGCCAAAAATAGTTTACCCCTAACGGATACGGTTTTAAATACTCCCGGCCCCGATGCGGTGGTTAAATCCGGTGATTTTTCCATTGCGGTATTGCCTGATACACAATATTACCTGGCCCAGGCCCAGCTTGGCGGAACCTTTGATATGTTCAAAGCGCAGATAGAATGGATAAAAAAGAACCAGGTTAAAGAGAACATCGCTTATGTAGCGCACATGGGCGATATTACCGAGCATGGCGATAACCCGGCTACAGCAAGGAGCGAATGGTACCTGGCCAAAACCGCGCTTTACGGCCTGGAAAACCCGGTAAGTATTCCTTACGGCCTGGCTGTTGGTAACCATGATCAGTTCCCGTCGCAATATCCGGTTAAGGGTACTACCAACGGTTATAATCAATATTTTGGGGTGAAACACTTTGAGGGGCGTTCTTATTACGGCGGTCATTATGGCAATAATAACGATAGCCATTACGATCTGTTCACCGCCGGCGGTGTTGATTTTATGGTGCTGTTTCTGGAGTTTGATGCCTTTAATGAAGACCAGGCAGGTATGTACGGCTGGGCCAACCAGATCTTAGCCAAATATGCAAGCCGCAAGGCTATTGTGGTAAGCCATTCCATTTTGCATTTTAACCCGGTAACCGGTTCCAATACACCACAAGCTCCTTTTAACGCCCAGGGTAAAGCCATTTATGAAAGCCTTAAGGGCAATCCAAACCTGTTTATGATGCTTTGCGGTCACGTAGGTGATAATGGCGAGGGTTATCGTACAGAAACCTTTAATGGACATACGGTTATGACTTTCCTTAACGATTATCAAAGCCGGCCAAACGGTGGTAACGGCTTGATGCGCCTGTACAAGTTTTCAGTAAAGAACAACGAATTGTCGGTCAAAACATTTTCACCTTATGCCAATACAAGTGAAACTGATGCCGATAGCCAGTTCACCGTTCCATTGTTTGATAAACCAGTAAAGTAAACCCAGCTAATCACACTATAAAGTACTATATGTAAATCGTCCTATCAAAATATATATCAACCTATCATGAAAAACAATAACACAAATTTTATCAACGCGGCGACCTGCTTGTTAAGCGGCTTGCTATTTTTTTCCAGCTGCCAGAAATCGCAACTTGGTGAGTCAAAAACAGTAAATAACGGCAAGGCGCTGGCTGTTAATGAACTTTCGGCATCGGCAACAAGTCCCGAGTTCAGGGTTTTGTCCTTCAACGTAAGGCATAATGATCCTTCCGACGCACAATCTATTACGGAGCGCCAGGGCAATATCCGCCAGATCATCGTTGACAATAACCCTGATATTTTCGGGATGCAGGAGTTCTCGGATAATTCGTTTGAAAATTGGTTTATGCCGCAGATGGCAACCCTGGGTTATGGTGTATATTTTGACGAATCGGCAGGTATGGGTACGCCGAAAGTTATTTTTTATAAAACCAACCGCTTTACACTGCAAAGCAGCGGTACGGTTGTACTTGGGCCAACCAATACGGGTACTTGGGCTAAATTATTAGATAATTCCACGGGCCTGAGGTACTTTGTAAGTAACAGCCATTGGCAGTTTGACTCACAGCCTGTCAGGCTGCAAAACTCACAAGCCCTGGTAGCTGCTGTTAAGCAGTTTAATACCGAGGGTCTGCCAGAAATTATTTTTGGCGATTTCAACGCCAAACCTGGTACGGAAGAGATCAACAACCTGAAAGACGGCCTGGATATAGTGGATGCCCTTGGCGATACCGATGGTGACCTTACCTTTCATGGTTGGACAGCTACCGGCACAGGTAAGATAGACTGGATCATGAGCGACCGGAGTATGTCGTTTACTTCATGGAAAGTAATTACCACCAGCTATAATGGTTTCTGGCCTTCAGACCACTGGCCGGTTATGGCCAACTTCGTACCTGGCATTTTCGGCGGTGCACACGCCGATGCCAACGGGAAAAGCGCAAACGCGAATACCAGATTCTATTTTGCCGATATCAACGGGGACGGTAAAGCAGATAAAGTATACTGGAACGCCACTTATGATAGCGGCCGTCCGCAGGTATTCCTATCCAATGGCGATGGTACCTTTGTGGCAACAGCAGTAGTGCATACAGCAGGTGCTTCCACATCAACTACTACCCGTTATTATTATGCCGATGTGAACGGCGACGGCGAAGCCGATGAAATCCTTTGGGATCCAACCTTAAATTCCGGGCATACGCGTGTTTATTTAGCTACTACCAATGGTAATTTCAGTGCAACCGTAATTGACAACCCTGAAGGCACCAGCGCAGGAACTACAACCATTTATAATTTTGCCGATGTAAACGGCGATGGCAAGGCCGACAAGATCTATTGGAATGGCACTTTTGATTCAGGCCATACTCGTGTTTATTTGGCTACTTCAAATGGTAATTTCAGCAGTACAGTAGTATCAGGTGCCGAAGGCGCAAGCACTACAGGTGGTTCTGCATTTTATTATGCCGATGTGAACGGTGACGGAAAGGCAGATAAGATACTTTGGCAGCCAACGCTTAACTCCGGTAAACCATCGATTTTCCTGTCAGATGGTGATGGTACTTTTACCACTTCAACTTCATTTACCGATGCCGGTGCTTCAAGTGTTTCGGCGGCTACGGTATTTTACTTTACCGATGTAAATGGTGACGGCCGGGCCGATAAGATCTACTGGAACCCTGGTAATTATCTAGGTAAGCTCAAAGTTTATTATGCCACAACTGCTAATACATTTGATGGTCCGTATTATTCATTGCGGGGTACTTCACAAAGCAGTGTTACTGATTTCTTTTTCGCTGATATCAATGGTGACGGTAAAAATGATCAGATCAGGTGGAACTACGCTGAAAATAGCGGCGAATTAAGGAATTATTTCGCCAAATAGAGCTTCGGGTGGTACCGGGCTTTGATCGTATAAAGAATTACACGATAAGATAAGAAGGCCACTCAAAAAATATAAAACCAACTATCCGGAGAGGGGTAGTTGGTTTTAACCAGAGATCGCTAACAAATAATCCAAATCTGTTTTCGGGCTGGTTAAATAATGCAGATTATGATAGGATTTTCCAGCCAAACGTATCTGCTGACTTTGGCGGATACCTTGCAGCTCAATAGTGTGTAGGCTGGAGTAATCATCGGGAGGTATTAACGATTGATAAGCATATTCGGAAATAAGGAAATCATTATTTAGTTCCTTGGTTTTGGCCTGGAGCCTGGCTGCGATATTCACCGGCAGGCCCATTACTGACAATTGCGGCGCGTTGTCCAATCCAAACTCGCCCACAAATACTTTACCCGCGTGTAAGCCAACCCCAATTTCCAATGGGCCACCATCATAAGGCTCCGTGTAAGCATCGTTAAACACCCTGACGGTTTGAAACATCATTTTGGCGGCCTGGTAAGCATTGTTTACGGATTCCTTCAACTCGGTTTGCAAGCCAAACACCGCGTACAAACTGTCACCGGCAACCTCAACTACTTTACCCTCGAATTTCTTTATGATCTGGTTAAAGGTGGTGAATAGGCGGCGAACCACCTGGATAACTGTTTGCTCTGGTTGTGATTCCATCAAGCCGGTAAAGTTGCGGATATCCAGGAACAGGATAGCGAGCTCCTGTTCTTTGTTGGGCGCAGCAGGCGTTGGGTTCGGTATGATGTAGTTATTTTCCATAGTGATATAGACGATTAACCTGGTAAAACATTTTAAATAAGATGATTAATCATTGCTGTAAAACTAAATCCGGGAAAGGCCTATGACAAGCCCAAACTGGTTAAACCTTTGAGATGATCGGTAAGGACGGGCATTCAGCCGGTAAAAAAGAATTAGCGTTACTGGTGTAGGTCAGCGGATTCAGGGGAAACTAAATTAGAATTAGCTGACTCGGTTTGTTATCTCCTCATGATCCGTTACACCACTTTCTCAGCCGGTAACTCGGTGCCAAGCTCCCGACAAACTGTGACCATCTGAAATGGCAGCTGATCCTTTTTCAGAATAGTATAACCTTTAAGCCGAATTATAAGCAGCCGTTTTTAGGTCTGACTATATTTATCTTCCAGTCTGTATAAAATATCAACCAGTTTATCCGGATGCTCTTTCATCACATTGTGCCCGCAATGTATTGTTTCGACATGCCAATCAGGAGAGTTTTTTAAGTTCTCATATTGTTTGACAAAGGGAGACTGTTCCCAGTCACTGAGATAAATGAATGTGCGATTAAGGATTCGTTCATAATTTCCATTCAAGTTTAAGCTTTGCATGAATGTTGCCAGCGGGTGCGGTCTTCTTCGATCGTCTAAACCCGGCCGGTCTGCTACAGTGAAACCATTATTGCCAGCTCCGGCTACAAAACGTTGTCGGTATACGTCACTCGTCAGGCTCCAGCAAGAATCTCCATCTTTGGGAATATAGGCATCAATATAAACAAGTGCATGTATCCTTTCCGGAATTTTATCTGCAACACCTGTGATAACCAGGCCGGCATAGCTATGACCACATAAGATTACATCAGTGAGGTTTTCTCTTAAGAAGACATCTATGACGAACTGGATATGCGTATCTAAATTTATGATTCTGTTTGGTATCCCGGATTGTGTTTCAAGACCCGGTAGTGTTAATGAAATACACTTTTTTCCTAACCGTTCCAGGTTTTGTGTTACCGGGTCATAAGCCCAGGCACCGTGCCATCCGCCCGGAATAAACACATAGGTTTTTTCAATCTCGTTCATTTTTTTATGATTAATTGATGACGAGACAAAGATGGTCGCTAATAGCTCAAACAACACATAAGGTAACTTAAGAAATACCGTTAAGGTAGATTAAGGGTAACGCCTATTTCTTGAGGAGATCTTTACGAACTTTACTCAGGAACTCAGGGGTAATCCCTAAGTATGAGGCAATTTGTGTATTTGGAAGTCTTGACAGCAAATATGGGTATTGCTTAATGAAAGCAAGGTAGCGCTCTTCAGCCGTTGAACTGATCGCCTGTAAAACCCTGTTCTCTGTTTCAACTAAACGGTTTTCTACAATAACCCTGAAATTTCTGTCGAACTTAGGATTATTATCATACAAATGATAAAGATCAGCCTTGGAGATCTGGAATATAACCGATGGTTCTATGGCTTCAATATAAACACGGCTTGGCTTTTCGAAGTAAAAGCTAACGATCTCCATAAGCCAGTCACCCTCGGCAGCAAACTGCAGGTTATGTTCTGTGCCCTTATCGTCCACCTGGAACTTTTTGAAACAACCTTCAGCCACAAAGGTATAATGCTTGCAAACATCATTTTCCTGTAATATGAATTGTCTCCGCTTAATCTTTCGCTGGATAACCCGTCCCGCCAGATCATGCTTTTCCGCTGAATTAAGTGGCAGATAATTATCGAAATTTGAAAATAGTTTGTCTATAATCACAGGTTTTATGCAATATTTTTGTGGGTCAATATAGTGAAAAATTAAGGCCTTAAACCGAGTGAATGTGTTTGCGAATTGGACCACAGGATTTTATTGGCATAAAAAAAGGAAACAACCATGATAGGGTGTTTCCTTAAGTAGCGGGGAGCAGGATCGAACTGCCGACCTTAGGGTTATGAATCCTACGCTCTAACCATCTGAGCTACCCCGCCTTTTTGTGTATCTTGCTCTTTTATAATGGTTTTATAAAAGAGTGGCCCTTAATAAATCAATGGCCTTCCTTAAAAAGGTTTGCAAATATAGCAGAAATTCGTTTTCTTTAGAAAAAATGTTAACATTTACAGCTTTTAGAGCTTACAAGTATAAACCCCAATGTCCGAAAAAAAGAAATTTACCATTGAATATGAGATAAAATCGTCTCCACGTATACTGTTTTCCTTTCTGAGTGAGCCCAATGGATTAGCGCAATGGTTTGCCGACGACGTGAACATCAAGGACCAGGTTTATACATTTACCTGGGATGGAGATGCGCAAAAAGCAAAGCTACTTACTGTAAAAGAAAACAAGCTGGTTAGATTTAAATGGGTAGATGACGATCCGCAATTTTATTTTGAAATGGAAATTCTACAGGATGAGTTAACCAATGATGTTGCCCTCAGTGTTACCGATTTCGCAACAGAAGATGCCATTGCCGAGCGCAAATTGATATGGGATAACCAGATCGAATACCTCATCAGCGTATTGGGTGCTTAAAGAAGCTTAATTTTAGCTAATTTTGTATTGTGAAATGCTATTTGTGCGTTAATGAAAATTAACAGGCATTTGCTGCGTTATACCCTGTTGTACAAATTGCGTTAATGAAAAAGATACATCTTTTACTCCTTAAGTCGTTTATAAGACCGTTTGTAAGTACGCTTTTCATCGTAATGTTTGTTTTGTTGATGTTGTTTTTGTTTAAATACATCGACGATCTGATAGGCAAAGGTTTTGCCTGGTATACCATTCTTGAGTTGATGTTGTACAACTCGGCCACCAATGTGTCTATGGCACTGCCTTTATCTGTACTGTTGTCAACCATTATGACCTACGGCTCACTTGGCGAAAATTACGAACTGGTGGCTATTAAGGCAGCTGGTATATCCCTGCGCCGGGCAATGTACCCCATGATAGTGGTGGTTACCATTCTGAGTGTGGCCGCCTTCTTCTTTTCAGATTATATGTTGCCCGTGGCCAATCTGAAGTATTTTTCATTACTGTATGATGCCCGTAAGCAAAAATCGGCTGATCTGTTGCCCCAAATGGTTTTCAGCAATAGCTTTACAGGTTATACCATTCGAGTAAAAAGCAAAGATCCTGATGGGCAAAGGTTATATGGTATCATGATATACCAAAAAAGTGCCGATAACAATAATACAACTGTTACTATAGCCCGTGAGGGGACTATGTTCCGGACCATGGGCGATAAATTCCTGGTACTGAAATTAAAAGATGGCGTGAGATATGAAGAATCGGCTCCTGATAATGCTACTTATAATTTCAGGCAGCGCCTTTCGCGGTTTCGCTTTAAGGAAACCGAACAAAAGTTTAGTTTAGACGGTCTTAAATTGACCCGTACTAATGAAAATGAATTTAAGTCGGCATCGCAAATGATGAATTTGAAGCAGCTAAGATTCTACGTGGATTCTGTACAACACCAGGTTGATGGCAGCATTGTACAAAATTATAAACTTATTACACCCTACATCAAATATTTTAACATGCCGGCAAAGCCAGCGGTTAAATATATACCAGCCGATAAAGCAGGGGTGTTGAAAAGTATGAAACTGGCCGACCAGGTGGTGGCCCTTTCAAGCGCGGCCTCTGAAATTCGTTCTATAAAAGATATATTAAAGAATCGTACCGACCGTTACAATGATGACACCCTTAACATCCGGCGTTACGCGTCGGAAGTTCAAAAAAAGTTTACACTTTCGGCGGCATGCCTGGCTTTATTCCTGATCGGGGCACCACTGGGAGCTATCATCCGTAAGGGGGGGCTGGGTTTACCGGTAGTAATTTCTGTTGTTTTTTTCCTGATATACTATATTATTTCTACCATAGGAGAAAAATCGGTCAGGGCAGGCAATGTTTCTATCTTTTTCGGTATGTGGGTAGCCATTATCGTACTCACGCCCATCGGGCTTTTCCTGTCATACAAAGCCGCTACTGATTCGGTGATATTTGATGTGGAACTGTATAAAAGGTTTTTTAATAAATTAATTAAGCGCAAAAGCAACTAATTAGCCCTCATTCACCGTAATCATCTATAGTAAGCCTAATCCCCTGTTGCTGAAAGGGGATTTTACACAGTACCGACCAGAAACATTTTTATATATCATAAATTTGTTTAACTTTTAAAATATTTTGTGGCTTATTTTATTTAAGCCCTGTCAAATACTCATATAATGCTAAATACGATACAAGAAGCAATTGAAGATATAAAAGCCGGGAAAATGATCATCGTTGTTGATGACGAAGACCGGGAGAATGAAGGCGATTTTTTAACCGCGGCTCGTAATGCCACACCCGAGGCCATTAATTTTATGGTGCGCTACGGAAGAGGCCTGGTATGTGCACCTATTACGCAACAACGTGCCCGCGAACTGGAGCTGGAGCCTATGGTAAGCCATAACACTACGTCGCATGAAACCAACTTTACGGTTTCTGTTGATCTGTTGGGACATGGCTGTACAACAGGCATCTCCGCGTCAGACAGGTCAAAAACCTCTATGGCATTAATTGATCCGGCTACAAAACCCGAGGATCTGGGCAGACCCGGCCATATTTTTCCGCTGATTGCCAAAGATGGTGGTGTATTACGCAGAACCGGGCATACCGAAGCTGCTATTGACCTGGCTGTTTTAGCCGGGTTTGAGCCCGCTGGTGTAATATGCGAGATCATGAAGGAAGATGGCGATATGGCCCGCCTGCCTGATCTGTTGATAATGGCAAAGGAGTTCGATCTGAAGATCGTGTCTATAAAAGACCTTATAGCATACCGCTTAAATGCCGAAACCTTAGTGAGAAAAGAAGTGTCAGTAAAAATGCCAACTGAGTGGGGCGATTTTGACATGATAGGTTATACCCAGTTAGATACAGGTGAAAATCATTTGGCTCTTATTAAAGGTAGCTGGGAGCCCGATGAGCCGGTTTTGGTACGCGTACACAGCTCATGTGTTACCGGAGATATTTTTGGCTCCTGCCGTTGTGATTGCGGTCCGCAGTTACATAAGGCTATGGAGATGATCAGTAACGAAGGCAAAGGCGTTGTGGTATACATGAACCAGGAGGGGCGTGGTATTGGGCTCATCAACAAGCTAAAAGCCTATCATCTGCAGGAAAATGGCTTGGATACAGTAGAGGCCAATATTAAATTAGGCTTTAAAATGGATCAGCGTGATTATGGTATTGGCGCGCAAATATTGCGTAGTCTGGGTATTTCTAAAATGCGTTTGATGACAAATAACCCAAAGAAACGTGCAGGCCTTATAGGTTATGGTTTGGAGGTTGTGGAGAATGTGCCTATCGAGATAGCATCAAACCCGCATAACGAATCATATTTACGTACTAAAAGAGATAAGATGGATCACGCTATTATGCGCGATCATTAATTCTCATCATCTGGTTTAGTAGCCGGTGTTCCGCCTGTTGTAATAGGTGGAACCGCCGGTGTTGATGTTGTGGGTGTTCTGTCGCGCCTGCTGCGCCTGAATATGTTTCTGATGAACTCTCCAAAGGTGTCAAAATCGCGGTTGTACACTAAGCCGATACCATTTACGTATTGAAACTCGAGATTATTTAATGGATTAAGGGTGGTATTATTTAGTAACCGGTAAGAATATCTTGCCGTCAGATTTCCATCTTTTCTGATCTGGTATAATGCTTCAAAGTCTTTGGTTAAACTACTGAAATTTTGATTGAATAGACTCGCGTTACTGTTGAACAGGTCATTTGAGCCATTATTGCTAAATAAGCTGCCATTGAATGAAAGCCTGCTATTAAAAAACCTTAAAGAAGCACTGGCTTCACCGAACGACCTGATATTTAAATCAAAATCAAAGTTTTTGATATGCGATTGTGATATAAGGCTGTTGAGTTTGTTGAAAGCAAATTCACTCACCATCTGGCCAGCTGTCCCAAAAATTAAATTGTTGTTGTTGTTTGCTGTGAAACTGCGACGGACAATGATACTGATTGCCTGCTGATTGCGGTTATTGTTATCAGCAAGATAAGTAGCCAAATCGTCCTTTACCGATGGGTCTGTAGGGAAGCTGAAGTCAAAATCAATATTTGGTTGTAACAATGATTTGGTCAGTATCAACTGTGCCTGTACCAGTGTTTGCTGAGAGGAGGTTGGCGTTTGCAAGCCCGCGGCCGCATATAAGGGGGCTTTACTGGTGCGTACTTCATAAAGGGCTTTCAGGTTTATTTCGGCATTTGAAGGGTTGCCCGTCCACCTGATGGTTCCGCCCTGATTTACTGTAAAGTTTTTACTGATAAAGCTTTTAGCTGTAAATTCAAACTTACCCGTGGATATCAGGAAGTCGCCATACATTTCAAAATCACCCAGGCTGTTAATATTCAGTTTTAAGTTATTGGCAACACCGCTACCTTCCAGCAAACCATAATCAGTGGTTATTTTAACAACAGTTTTTTCATCGGCGCTCAGGTCAAAGTTTAAGGTGACACCATTAAAGGCCCGGGTTTTATTTGCAACTTTGGCAGTATCCTTATGGCCAACAAATCTTATAAAATCATATTCGCTAGCTGTAGATGAGGTATTGAGTGGTATATTGAATATAGTGCCCGCCTCGGTATTGGCTTTGATGTCGATCTTCATATTATCAACCGGGCCTTTAAAGCTAAATGTACCACTACCAAACGCGGTACCATAGTAAAGGTGATTGTCTTTAAATGTAGTGTTTAAGGCCATCAGGTTACGGGCCAGAACGGATACCTCGATGTCGGGGTTTGACAGATTATTCAGGTCAACAGTCCCGTTGGCTGTACCCGTACCTCCACGGGCGTCTTTCAGTATCATGTTATTCAAATTGATGACACTGTTGTTCACACTTAGTTTATTATTAACAGTATAGGCCGTTTTGAGATAATTAACCGTAACACCCGTGTTTTCAAGTGTTAAACTGCCGTTAAGCTGCGGGTTCGATGGTTTGCCGGAAAGTTTCAGATCGGTAGAAATATGCCCTTTAACATTGGACACCAGATCTTTGATAAAAGGGGTAAAAATGATGGCCTCGGTTTGGTTCATCTTTATATCAAAATCCAAATTATCGTCGGTATCATGTCCAAAGGAATAAATACCACCAATATTCATGGTCTCGAGTCCGCGGTTTAAGATATTTAGCTTCATGTTGGCCTGTTTGCGGTCGTTACCAAGGGTTGATACCAGTTTTACATCACCAATCAGGGTCTTGTTCATGGTTAGTGAGTCGATATTCAGATGCGCGTCAATCCCAGGCGATTTGATAATGGATGTGAATTTGACATCGCCGTTTAGATCGCCTTTTAAATATATACCCGATGTTCTGGTCAACTGGTTAAGCGTACGCATACTGAACTTTTCGAACGAGAGTTTTAGCTCATCAGCGGGGTTATCGGATACAAACCCGTTAATACGTACCTTTTGCGGGCCATTGGATAGCTCAAAGCCAGATACCTGGGTTTTACCATCCAATAAACGGATGCGTACCTGTTCCTGGATATGCCATTTTTCTTTTTCAAGAATAACATCAGAAGGCAATAGCTTTAGTTTGGCTGTAGTATCGCGCCCAAATTCAACCAGTCCGTAAAGATCGAGCTGGTTTACCGCGTTTTTATCCGACAGTTTAACGTTGAAGTTAAGGCTATCATTCTTCAAGAAGTTAGTAATGTTGATGTCTTTAATAAACAGGCTATCAGTAAGGTCAACCTTTCTTAACGATAAGTTGAGGCCCAGCATATCTTCAGAGGTATTTTCATCGATGATGAAATCGTGAAATACAATTTTGCCATATTTAAATGTTTTAATATAGCCGGATAGGGTAGCTGTTTTCTTTTCCGAATCAAATTGCCCCATCAGGGTACCCTGATCAGGTATTTTCAGGTCGGGTACAAATATAGCGGTAAGGGGGTCTGTATTTTTAAGCGTAAGGTTAAACGAAAACTGCTCGGGCTTGGGCGTAACAATGGTTGTTTTTAATGAAGGAATATACTTTTTGGCAATGGTTTTAAAATACGAAGGCAAGGTTGCCAGATCAAAAGTACCCTTGATGCTACCATCAGCAAAATCAGACCGCAGATCTATCTCCCGGTTGTTACCCTTCCCGGCAGACGATAAATATAAAGAATCGGCCACATAATTATTGCGCGGATCAACAACTCTGATCGGTGAAAGTAAAATGTTACCCTCAATGTTAGCCAGGCTATTACCCGAAAACTTGGTTTTTAACTGGGTGCTTATCGTTATAGTATCCGTGATGAGCTTAAGTTTGTTCAGGTTGGCATCCTTAATACTTGTCACCAGATCATACGCGGGTAGTGCTGGGTTTAAATTTACACTGCCCTTCAGGTCAAGTTTAACATTTTTATCGTTAATGGAAATATGGCCCTTGGCCAACTTTTTAATAAACGAACCATTTACAGTAAGGTTATTATAGGTATAGTTGTTATAGCTGATGTTATTAATGTGGGCATCAACCTTTTCGGTCAGGTTTTTTAGCTCATCACCACTGCCTTGTATATCGGCGTTAAAGGTAGTTCGGCCAAGTGATTTTTCATCAAGCAGGGTACCCAGGTCAAAGTTGAAAGCATTTAGTTTTCCGCTGTAGCTGGGTATATTTTTTTTATCAATTTTGAGATTAATGTCCGAATCAAATCTGCCCAGCCCGGTTTTAAAAATACCATAGGCAACAAAATCATTCTGCAAGCCACTAAATCTGCCGGTAAAATTGATATTACCAAATTTACCTATGATGGCAGGAGCCTGCATAGTAGCATTGCCCGAAAAATGGCTAAGCAGGTAATCCAGATCCTTTTTATTAGAGGCAACCTGCTCAAACTTCAAATCCAGGAAAGTATTATCCCAATCGGGCAAGCCGCGTAAATTAAAATCGCCCCTTATAAAAGTAGCCTGGCCTCCGCTAATGGTGACGTTTTTGGCCTTCAGGTTATTTACCAAGCCTTTAACACGGCCTTCAATACCCAGGTCAAAAGTGGTTTTACCCATGCCGCTGGTAAAGTAGGCAATATCTGATGATGATATGCGCGATGATTTAAAGTCGGCATCCATGTTCACGCGGTTCTCGAAATCATCAAAATCATCAAATGATTTAAACCTCATCCTGAAATAATCTTTCAGATCAGAATGTTTGGTTTGAATAGAAAGGTGCTGCAGTAAGATCTGGTTGGTATCAATAGTAGTGTGAGCGGTAAAGTTCTTTACATAAAAGCCACTTTTTTCCTGTAGTGTAAGGTGTTGAATATTGCCCTTAAATAAGTGGTTTTTGATATCCATACCGGTTACCACTGTGCTAAAATGACTTACATCAATATCGTCAAAATTCACCTTGTTTTCTATGGTATCTATCAGCTGATTCTTGTACCGGAAATGAAAGTTATTGATGGTTATTTTGTCAAAATTAAGCGTCCATGGTTTGCTTGGAGTTTTTTTAGTGGTATCACCAGAATTAAAATAATCAATAATAAATTTGAGGTTGGTAGTGCTGTCTTTTTGTTTTTTAAGATAAAAAGAACCGTTATCCAGTTCGATGGATTCAAAATTGATGGTACGCTGTTTGAGGCTATAGAGGAGCGAAAAACCTTCTATATCAACAGCCAGTTTTGGGGTATTCAACAGGGTATCCCGCTTTTTATCGAGCACATATAAACCCTCCAATACTACAGAGGTAAAGGGTCTGATGTACAGGCTTTTGATGCTAACTGTAGTATGCAGCTCATCCGAAAGGTAACCCGCGGCTTTTTTAGCGGCCCAGGTTTGTACAGGTTTATATTGAAACGCCAGTAAAAGTATGCTCAGTGTCAATAAAATGAACAACACTATCCCTAACGCTATATTGAGTACTTTTTTAATAACTTTGCCTTTTTAATAATTGATTTACTGAATTATTGATTTATTGAATAACTAAAACCATGTTACAATTAAAAAGGGTGATAGTTTGCTAAATCTTAATAAATCGCTAATTCATTAATTCAACAATTCAATAATTAATATTGTGCCTGTAATTTTAGGAATCGAATCTTCATGTGATGAAACCTCTGCATCTGTTTGTGTTGATGGAGAGATCTTGAGCAATGTAATTGCCAATCAAACCATTCACGAAGCGTACGGAGGTGTTGTCCCCGAGCTTGCCTCAAGGGTTCATCAGCAAAATATTGTTCCTGCTGTACAACAAGCATTATTGAACGCAAAAGTAAACAAAAATGATATTGATGCAGTAGCTTTTACGCGCGGACCGGGACTTTTAGGGTCACTTTTAGTAGGTGTATCATTTGCCAAGGCATTTGCACTGGCTAAAAGCCTGCCACTTATTGATATAAATCATATGCAGGCTCATATTCTGGCCCATTTTATTGGTGATCATAAGCCTTCATTTCCGTTTTTATGTCTTACCGTATCTGGCGGGCATACGCAGATAGTTTTGGTTAAGGATTATTTTGATATGCAGGTGATTGGTCAAACGCTGGATGATGCCGCCGGCGAGGCGATGGATAAAACCAGTAAGATATTGGGTTTACCTTATCCGGGTGGCCCGCTGATTGACAAGTATGCACGCCAGGGTAACCCTGATGCCTACAAATTTCCCGAACCACAAATACCTGGCCTGGATTTTAGCTTTAGCGGATTGAAAACATCTATTTTGTATTTTATCCGGGATAATGTGGCTAAGAATCCGGATTTCATCAGCCAAAACCTGCCTGATATTTGCGCCTCGGTCGAAAAACGTATAGCTACTATATTGCTTAATAAACTGCAAAAAGCAGCGCAAACCCATGGAATAAAACAAATCGCTTTGGCCGGTGGTGTATCGGCTAATACTGGTTTGCGCCTGGGGCTGCAGGAACTTTGCGCAAAAAATGGCTGGGAGAGTTTTATACCCAAAATGGAGTATTGTACCGATAACGCGGCCATGATAGCCATTGCCGGTTACTATAAATATTTAAAAGGCGAATTTGCCGGTCAGGGGATTGCTCCGTTGGCAAGGATGATATTTTAATTCGAATTATTGAACTGGAACTTATGAATATTCCTTCACTTATTTTCTGGGCGGTTTTTGTACTGCCGCTGGTTGCTTTTTTAGTATGGCTGATGCGCCAGGATAAAAAGAAAGGTGTAACCGGACTTATTGTATTGGCCATTATTGTTGTTGGCGGCATAGTTTATATGTACGTTAAAACGGGCGGGCAGTAGACCGCTGATTGATTTTTGATTACGTTGATTGCGTTGATGAATCTGGATTTTGATTAAGAGGCACTGAAGGTTTTGCCTTAAATAATAAAAAGCCCTCCGAAACAAAACACGGAAGGCTTTTATGTTTGTGCAGGAGATAGATTATTACCTCGCGGCCCGGAATATTTTACGATCACCGGCGGTGTTAAAGCCCATGATATAGTAATAGGTATTGGTAAATTCAATGCCACCTAAAGTGTAGCCCGCAGGCATAGGATAGCTTTTAAAATCCACCCCGTCATTGTTGGATAGGTTAAAGGTTTGGCTGCCATAAGCAACGGTTGCACTATCAGCTTTAATCACGTTGCAGGCTTCTGTGCCCACCTGAGTCCAGGAGTCGCCTTTATTGGTTGATCTGTAAAGATGCTGACTGCCTTCGGTTTGGGCAGCCCCTTTATAGCTAAACGCACAAAATACGCTATAGCTGGCCGCAGCCAGAAAATCCTTATAGCCCAAGTTATAATAATAGATACCAGTATAACCTTTAGTGGCTTCCCAGGTAGCACCGTTATCTGCCGAGCGATAAAATAATTTTTCTTCTTTAGATGTGTAGTTTTTACTGGTATCTACTGCAAAAAAATTGTTGCTGCTGTAACTATCAGTAATGGCCGTAGTGTAGTTGAGCGAAGCGCCGGGCACACTGATATTGGTGCGGGTCCAGCTGTTGCCGCCGTTGGTTGACCGGTAAAGCCTGTTACCGCTTACCACTGCAACGTAATTGTTGGTAATTGTAATACCTGTAAAACCCGTATCAGGCGCGGTAGTTTCGGGCGTAAGCTTAGTCCAGTAAATACCATTGGTTGATTTGGCAATACCAAGGTTAGTGGAGATGTAGTAAGCGCTTTTATAGGCTTTTAAAACATTGATGGTCAGTTTTTTTGATTTGTTAAAGGGCAGGTTAGATGCCACATCTGAGTATGTTTTTCCATCTGCGCTATAATACAGAAAGCTGGCATTGTTGCCGCCGGTAATAAGCAATGTTGAGCCCATATGTATCATTTGATTGATCTTTTGTAACCGTGGAATGGATGTCAGGCTTTCCCAGTTCAGAGTGGGGTAGGGTGCATCAATCAGGTAGGTGCTTACTGAGGCCGATTTAATACCCTTAATGCTAATGGTAAGGCGCACAAAGGCCCCGGCTTTTAAACCCGCCGGAACTTTCACGGTAACCTGAGTGCTGGTTGCTGTTACAATAGTTCCTATGGCATTATCAAAGTTAACCACAATATCGGCCGGGTTGCTGCTAAAATTGATGCCTGTTATGGTTACTATATCCCCTGCTCTGCCTTCGGTAGGTTTAACGTCGGTGAGGTTTGGCAGGGCAACATAAGTAAATACAGGGCCGTTAATGGTTTCGCTGTTTTTTACCTTAAGACTGATGTTGCCGGTAGTGCCTGTTAAGGGTACAAGAACCCTAAGCCGCGTAGGGGTAGCTGTTTTTACCGCGGCATCCACACCGTTAAATTTAACTATGTTGTCAGTTAAAACCGAACTGTAATTAACCCCGGTTATGGTAACTGTATCATTGTATTTGCCTTGCTGCGGACTGATACTTTCAATAGTAGGTTTGGCCGAAACAGGTGTTGGGTCAACTATCTGCGTTTTAGGTTTGGTATTATTAGCGAAGTTGGCCGCGGTATAAGAGCCATTTGACGCGAAATCTTTTCCTGCCGCATCTTTAAATACGATATCCCAGTTTATGGTTGCTGTATTGCCGTTGATGGTAACAGTAATGCTGCCCGAGTTGGCGAAATAGATATTACCACCATTAATATACTGTACATAAGTTTGTACGGGTGGAGTTGTGGTTGTTGTGGCGTTTACTTTTAGTGTTGGATTGCCTGGATTTAAAGAGGTACCTGCCTTTTTACTGAGGTTAACAGATCCGCCTTTAAGATCGCTGATGAAGAACACCAGTTTGCTACCGTTAGCATCCAGGTTGGCGGTAGTTTGCAGGGCTTTTACATTGTCGCCGTCTGCAGTATAATAGGTGGAGGTAAAATCTGTAGCCACCAGGTTATAGTCGGCACCGTTGATTTTTGCGGTTAAGGCTGGTTGCGGTTTGTGGGATGTTACATCAGAATCTTTCTGGCTTTTTGAACAAGAAAAAAAGGTGATGATAAGCAGCATAAAGCTTGCCGCTTTAAAAGTGTTTTGTAATGGTGTAATCATATTCAATTTGGGGGTGTGTGCAATAAAGTTCAAGGCGATGCAAAGGTAACGTAAATACACGCCGTTTTAAATGCTATTTGAACTTAACTAAAAGGCAATCAGCATGAAAGCTGCCGGTCTTTAAATGGTGAGCGTATGGACTTATTATCGATAAAGCGGGAAACGTATTATCTATGTCTCCCGCTCAAACAAATTAGCTCACTTAATCGACGGTTAAAAGCGTTCCTTAAAATAATAGCCGGTATGTGATTTTTCTCCTTGATCAGATCTTTGGGTATGCCTTCAAATACTACTTTTGATAGCTACTCAGTCAATCCCTTATAAAAAGTTTTGGCATAGCCTGCAATGGTTTTGGCCATGTCAAGGCCGTTAATGATTTTGCGGGCGTTTACCCAGTCTGTACTGTCGTTGGTAAAATACTTATCTAAACCCACGCCTGTAAATGAACCTTTGGTCATGCCCTTTATGAGGATGGCTGCGGCTATAGCGGGTTGTAAAGCCAGATCGGGGTTATCAAGAAGATCGATGTGCAGGAGCTTGCCCATATTCTCGTAATTCTCATACCAGGTTAGCTGTACATAGCCGCGACCATAATATAATTCATCGGGTGTGGAATAGGGAATGCGTTTACCCGGACCGCCGCCCATTTTTAGCTTTTTGCCATAGTCGTGTCCGGCGCCTTTGCCAAATTCATTGATGGGCTGCATGGTTTTAGCGGTTTCGTGAAAAACAGTGGCCAGTATATAGGCCGTTTTACGGTCGTCGGTAATGCCGGCATCTGTTGCGGCTTTGAGTATGGCTTGTATGCCATCAACCTGGCTTTGTGTTAAGTGACCGCCAAACAGCGGACGGATTTCTGCGTAGAATTCTTTTGTATCAGGCATAATGTTAAGATTTAGGTGTTAATAATAAGCCTGTTGAACAGGCCGATAACAAAAGATTAGGGCTTTATGAAGTAAATATAAATATTTAGGTGGGTAAAATAAATAGGGGAATTACGTGATATGTCTATTTGTACTCATTTGCGGATACACCATCCCGTCATTGCGAGGAGGAACGACGTGGCAATCCCC
>CEMM01322699.1:112195-146361 GCA_900068975.1 Hygrocybe conica | reverse complement strand
GGGGATTGCCACGCTGCGCTCGCAATGACGGAAGAAGAGTCATCGTAATAACAATTACTTCCCGAACCGTTCCTTTAAATAATAGCCTGTATGCGATTTCTTTTCTTTGATCAGATCCTCGGGTACACCTTCAAACACAACCTTTCCGCCGCGATCTCCACCTTCTGGGCCAATGTCAATGATCCAGTCGGCACATTTGATCACATCCATATTGTGTTCAATTACAATAATGGTGTTTCCATGTTCCAGCAGGGCGTCAAATGATTTGAGCAGCTTTTTAATATCGGCGAAATGCAAACCGGTAGTAGGCTCATCAAAAACAAACAATGTTTTATGGGTATTATTACCTTTTACCAGGAACGATGCCAGCTTAATACGCTGTGCCTCACCACCAGACAGGGTATTTGACGATTGCCCTAACTGTACATAACCCAAACCTACATCAACCAAAGGTTTTATTTTGGCGATGATCTTTGGCTCTTTGGCAAAAAATACCAGCGCCTCATCAATGGTCATGTGCAGCACTTCGGCTACATTTTTTTCATTGTAGGTTATATCCAGGATATGCTGTTTAAAACGGTTACCGCCACAGGTTTCGCAGGTCAGAAAAATATCAGCCATAAACTGCATCTCTATTTTCACCTCGCCTTCGCCCTGGCAAACGTCGCACCGGCCACCCTCTACGTTAAAGGAGAATGCCGACGGTTTTAAACCCGCCGCTTTGGCTGCCGGCTGTGAAGCATACAGGTTACGGATCTCGTCCCAGGCTTTTACATATGTAACTGGATTGGAACGTGACGAACGGCCTATAGGGTTTTGATCAACCAGTTCCACCTGTTCTATTTTGGCGTAATCACCATCAATGCTGTCGTAGGAGCCGGTTTGCTCTCCCGAGTAATTACCCAATACTTTTTGCAGGGCAGGGGCCAGGATACGTTTTACTAAGCTGGTTTTGCCAGAGCCGGATACTCCTGTCACAACGGTAAGTATGCCTAAAGGAAATTTAGCCGTAACATGTTGCAGGTTATTTTCCCTTGCTCCTTTTATTTCAATATAATCGTTCCATTTACGGCGGCTTTTTGGGATAGCTATCTCTTCCTTACCGCTCAGGTAACGACCAGTTAAGCTATTGTCGTCTTTAATAATTTCGTTGTACGTACCGGTGAAGATCAGTTCGCCGCCATGTGTGCCGGCTTCAGGCCCAATATCAATAATATGATCAGCCGCTTTCATGATCTCCTCCTCGTGCTCTACCACTAATACGGTATTGCCTACATCTCGTAATGATTTAAGCACACTGATCAATCGTTGGGTGTCACGCGGGTGCAGACCAATGCTGGGCTCATCCAGCACATATACAGAGCCTACCAGGCTGCTTCCTAACGAGGTAGCCAGGTTAATACGTTGAGACTCACCACCCGATAAGGTATTTGACAGTCGGTTGAGCGTTAAATAGCTCAATCCCACATCATTTAAAAACGACAAGCGGTTAGTGATCTCCATCAGCAAGCGCTTACCTACTTTGGCATCCGTTTCGTTTAACTGTAATCCTTTAAAAAATTCAAGAGCTTTATCCAATGGCATCAATACCACATCGGTGATGGAGCGCTCGCTGATCTTTACATACGATGCATCACGGCGCAGGCGACTGCCCTTGCACTCCGGACAGGTGGTTTTGCCACGATAACGTGACAGCATAACCCGGTATTGAATTTTGTAGGTCTGCGCCTCCATCTCCTGGAAAAACTCATCCAGACCACGGAAATATTTATTGCCTGTCCATAACAGGCGTTGTTGTTTTTCGGTTAGCTGATTGTACTGACGGTGTATCGGGAAATCAAACTGCAAAGCGTGTTTGATCAGCGTGTCGTTCCATTCGCGCATTTTTTCGCCGCGCCAAGGGGCAATAGCACCTTCATAAATACTTTTGCTTTTGTCAGGGATCACCAGGTCTTCATCAATCCCGATCACTTTGCCATAACCCTCACATTTTTTGCAGGCGCCGTAAGGATTGTTAAAGCTGAAAAAATTGGGTGAAGGTTCTTCGAATTTAATACCATCGAGTTCAAAGCGGTCGCAGAAGAAGCGTTCCTGTTCACCATCAGCATCAGGTTCCTGGTAACGCACATAGCAATCACCTTTGCCTTCAAAAAAAGCGGTTTGTACCGAATCGCCCAGGCGGCTTATGGTTTCGTCCTCCTCATTTTTTGATATACGGTCAATTACAATACGAACACCAGGATAATGAGTTGGCGTTTCCTCTTCAGTAGTTACCGATTCGTCGCTTTCGGCTTTCAGCTTTTTGCCTTTGGCTTTCTTCTCTCCATGAACCTCAGCTACTAATGAAGTATTATCAATGGATTCATCCTCTAATAAAGCTTCAATTTTTGATAATTTATTCAGGTACTCTACCCGCACAAAGCCTTTTTGCATTAAAACGGCCAGCTCTTCTTTTAAACTGCGGTTATTATGCGGATATAATGGTGCCAAAACAGTTACCTGGCTTTCGTTGGGCAGCGATAGTATAAAGTTTACCACATCGGTAACGGAATCTTTCTTTACAATTTGGCCAGATACCGGGGAGATAGTTTTACCAATGCGCGAGAACAGCAGTTTTAAATAATCATATATCTCGGTTGAGGTACCCACCGTGGAACGCGGGTTGGATGTAATTACCTTTTGCTCAATAGCTATGGCGGGTGCGATACCTTTAATATAATCAACATCGGGCTTGTTCATACGCCCCAGGAACTGGCGTGCGTAGGAAGAAAGACTTTCTACATAACGACGCTGACCTTCGGCATACAGGGTATCAAAAGCAAGCGACGATTTGCCCGAGCCTGACATCCCAGTAACTACAACCAGCTTGTTTTTAGGGATGGCCACATCCATGTTTTTAAGATTGTGTACCCGGGCCCCTTTAATAATGATATGTTTCTGCGGATCTTTTTCTGCTTCTTTGGTCATGATTGTTGATAGTCGATGGTCCATAGACCATAGTTATACTTCAAATTACGATGGTCTATGGACTATTGACCATGGTCTTTTTTCCGGAATGCAAAAATCCTAAAATATTTAGCAGAATCCAAATCGGTTTTACTTTGTTTCGGGCTTTAAGCCAAATAAATTTCTGAGTTTACAGTTTGCTGACTTTTAAATACTTAATGGCACGGAACGGATATGGTTTACAAACTTTTTGAATTAACAATTAAACCATTGCCAACCGTTATAGTCAAACCCCCGGATAGGTATCAGAATTATGAATGGTGAAGCCGTTCATGAGTCCAATGAACCTGATTAACAGAAGTAAGTAAAAAATATAATTTGTTTTTTAGCTGGGAATTTGTTTTATTTGAAGTAACAATTTCTTAACCCCTAAGGAGCACGCTATAGAATATACTCTACTTTATAAGTTTTTAACTAAAAATTAAGTTTAAGTAGTACTTTCTATGGATTTTCAATTGAAAAGTGATCAGGATCTAATCCATCTATACATTGCCGGTGATGAAGCTGGGCTAGTGGAGTTGATCAGACGATATCAGACTAAAATATATACCTCTATTTACCTGCTTGTAAAAGACGAGTATCTGGCCGAGGATATTTTTCAGGATACCTTTATAAAAGTTATCAATACACTGAAAGCTGGAAAGTATAACGAAGAAGGTAAGTTTTTACCTTGGGTAACCCGTATTGCCCATAATTTGGTTATTGACCACTTCCGTCGTGAAAAACGCGCCCCTATGATCAGTAATGGCGACGATTTTGATATTTTTGAGGTACTGGGTAATTATGATGAAAGCACGGAGGACCGTATGGTGCGTGAACAAACACATAAGGACCTTAAATCACTGATACAACTATTACCTTCGGAGCAAAAAGAAGTATTGATCATGCGCCACTTTGGCGATATGAGCTTTAAAGAAATTGCCGATATTACCGAAGTAAGCATCAATACGGCCCTGGGCCGTATGCGTTATGCCCTCAATAATCTCCGCAAAATGATGCAGAGTAAAGAGTTAAGTTTAAAAAATTAATCAGAAACCATTGGGTTATTGGGTAGGGGATTGTTAGTTAAATAGCAAAGCTTATCAATAACCCAATGGTTTTTATGATCAATACTTAACTTATTCACTTAAATGTGATAAAAATTAACCCATAAAAAAAATTTCATTTAATTTTCATTTAGTAAAATATTATCTTTAAGTCGCCGTTATAAATCATATAAAATTTACAACAAAATAAGCTTATGGATGAAACTTTTACAACAACGTTAAATGGAATTGCTAACCAGGCTCTAATGGACGAGAATGCACAAGAAAATCTGGGTGCCGACGATTTGATATTTTACAATTCAATTCGTGCTGATTTGGACCTTTTGAACAAAAAACCCAAGGTACAAACTATACACCAGATACTTGACTACTCTAAAAGCTTGCGTTAAGTATTCCGAACTTGCTGGTTCATAGATCATAATTGTTGATTGAAGTGGATGTTTGATAAAACTGAAACCAAAATGCAGCGTGATTTATGAACCTTTCTATTTTTATATAAATCATGTAATTAATTTAATAGTTTAATACATATTATAATATATGTATTAAACTATGTGAGCATGATCAATTACCCATAAAAATTTTCTTAATTTAAAAAATGTTGAAGGCCGAACGTTACCGCCATTTTGTTGAATATTTTTCAAAAAACCAACCCAATCCCGTTACCGAGCTGCATTACGATAATCCTTTTCAATTATTGGTGGCAGTGATCCTGTCGGCACAATGTACCGATAAGCGCATTAACCAGGTTACCCCCAAGCTGTTTGAACGCTTTCCTACGCCTGAGGATTTGGCGGCATCGACGCCCGAAGAGGTTTTTACCTATATACGCAGTGTGAGCTATCCTAATAACAAAGCCAAACACTTGGTAGGTATGGGTAAAATGCTGGTAGATGTTTTTAACAGTGAGGTGCCGGCGGGTATCGAAAACCTGCAAAAAATGCCGGGTGTAGGACGAAAAACCGCTAATGTTATAGCATCCGTGATTTTTGAAGAACCGGCCATGGCTGTAGATACGCATGTGTTCAGGGTATCGAACCGTATTGGCCTAACCAGCAATGCAACTACACCCCTGGCTGTCGAAAAACAGTTGATCAAACACATCCCGAAAGAATATATAGGTGTTGCCCATCATTGGCTTATACTGCATGGCCGGTATATTTGTTTGGCACGGAGCCCTAAGTGCGAGATATGCCCGTTAACCTGGTTCTGTAAGTATTACGAACATAACAATACCGAAACCGCCCTGCTAAAAGCCGAAGCGGCCAAGATTAAAAAAGCTAAAGAAGCCAAAAAGAAAAAAGCATTGAATACCATGAGTAAGGAGCTTAAGAAGCGAAGTGTGGATAAAGATATTTAATGGAATAGTTGATTGAGTTTATTAGGTTGATTAAGTTTAACAATAAATAAACCCAAACGTCATTGCGAGGCACGAAGCAATCCCCGATAAGTAGAGCCGCTCTGTAAGTTGGGGATTGCCACGCTACGCTCGCAATGACGTGGCATAGTAAATAAATTACTAAAAAAATTAGTATTTTAAAATAAAACATTTATATTTGTTGAAGAAAATTTTAAGATGAGCACAGATAAAAATAATTCAGATAAATTGAAGGCACTACAGCTTACTTTAGATAAGCTGGAAAAATCATACGGAAAAGGTACCATCATGAAGTTGGGTGATTCCGTTATTGAACCTACAGAGGTAATATCAACAGGCTCTTTAGGGCTGGATATCGCTTTAGGAGTTGGCGGCTTACCCAAAGGAAGAGTTATTGAAATATACGGACCTGAATCGTCAGGTAAAACCACGTTGGCTATACATGCCATTGCGGAATCGCAGAAAAAAGGCGGTATTGCCGCGTTTATTGATGCGGAGCACGCCTTTGATCGTTTCTATGCTAAAAAGTTAGGCGTTGACGTAGAGAACCTGCTGATCTCTCAACCAGACAATGGTGAGCAGGCATTGGAAATTGCCGATAACCTGATCCGTTCTGGAGCTATAGATATTTTAGTTATTGACTCTGTTGCTGCGCTGGTTCCCAAAGCAGAAATTGAAGGCGAAATGGGCGACTCGAAAATGGGTCTGCACGCACGTTTAATGTCACAGGCTTTACGTAAATTAACCGGTACCATTAGCAAAACCGGATGCTGCTGTATATTTATCAACCAGTTGCGCGATAAGATCGGCGTAATGTTTGGTAACCCCGAAACCACTACTGGTGGTAATGCCCTTAAGTTTTACGCTTCGGTACGTTTGGATGTACGCCGTATATCACAAATAAAAGATACTGATGAGGTTTCCGGTAACCGTGTTAAAGTGAAGATCGTTAAAAACAAGGTAGCACCTCCGTTCCGTATAGCAGAGTTTGATATTATGTTTGGTGAAGGTATTTCAAAAGCCGGAGAGATCATTGACCTGGGTGTCGAATACAATATCATCAAAAAAGCAGGCTCATGGTTTAGCTATGGCGAAACCCGTTTAGGTCAAGGTCGTGATGCCGTTAAACAACTGATCCTGGATAACCCTGAATTACAGGAAGAACTGGAAACCAAAATTAAAGAAACCGTTACCGGCGAAAGTTTGGTTGAAGAATAAACTGATTTCGGATTTCGGAATTTCGATTTCGGATTTTGAATTTGTGATATTAAAAAAGCCTCCCATTTGGGAGGCTTTTTTGTTGTAAAATCACGTCATTGCGAGGCACGAAGCAATCCCCTACTTACAGAGCCGCTCTGTAAGTAGGGGATTATTAATATTGTTAATTGTTTTTTCAAGGCATTAATGAGCTCCCTTCGGTCGGTTGTCCCCAATGACGTGATTGTCTATTAATTCATTTAAGCGTAATAAATCACTAATTCACTAAATCGCTAATTCAATAATTAATATATTTAGCTCTACATGAATAAATGGTGCTTATTACTATTTTCTGTACTGTTAATTCAGTTTAGCGCCTGCCATAATACGGCCCCTGATTCGGGTAAAACTGTTTTTAATATTAACCTGGAGGAGGGCCTTACTTCGCTTGATCCGGCATTTTGCCGTAACCACTATACCATTTGGATGGATAACCAGGTTTTTAACGGCCTGGTGCAGATCAATGATAGTTTGAAGGTAATTCCCTGTATAGCCAAAAGCTGGGATGTATCTGCCGATGGTCTTTTGTATACTTTTCATTTACGCAATGATGTGTATTTTCATGATGATCCGCATTTCGCAAGCGGAGTAGGTCGCAAGGCCATAGCATCCGACTTTGTCTACAGTTTTGGGCGATTGATCGATCCAAAAGTGGCCTCATCTGGTTCCTGGATCTTTAGTGACAAAGTAGAGGACAAAAAATCATTTACCGCACCTAACGATAGCACATTCAACATCAGGCTTAAGCAACCGTTCGCACCTTTTTTAAGTATGCTTACCGCGCAGTATTGTTCGGTGGTACCCAAAGAGGTGGTGGAGTTTTATGGTAAAGATTTCAGGAGTCACCCCATAGGTACTGGCCCTTTCAAGTTTGAATACTGGAAAGAGGGAGAAGTGCTGGTTCTACTCAAAAATGAAAAATACTGGGAGAAAGACAGTAAAGGTAAGCGCCTGCCTTACCTGGACGCTGTTAAAGCCAGCTTTATTGCCGATAAACAAACCTCGTTCCTGGAGTTTATCAAAAAAGACCTCGATTTTTTGAACGATATCGACGGTAGTTACCGCGATGACATCCTGACCAAATCGGGTAAGGTAACGCAAAAGTATAAAGGCAAATTTGTTTTAAATACCGCGCCATACCTTAATACTATGTATCTGGGTATACTGGTAGATACCAATCTGTCTATTGTCAAAAAATCACCGCTCAAGATATTGAAAGTACGGCAGGCTATTAATTATGCGATCGACCGGCAGAAGATGATGAAATACCTGCGAAACAGCATGGGCACGCCCGGTTATGCCGGCTTCATTCCGGAGGGGATGCCCGGTTTTAGCAAAAATGTAAAAGGGTATTCTTATGATCCTGAAAAGGCGAGGCAGCTATTGGCCGAGGCCGGTTTTCCTGACGGTAAAAACCTGCCCGAAATTTCATTGGCTACTACGGTAGGCTATCGTAGTTTGATAGAATACGTGCAGGGACAATTGGATAGAATTGGTATCAAAACCAACGTAGAGATTACCCAGGGCGCCAGCCTTCGCGAACTGGTATCAAAAAATGGGATCAACTTTTTTTACGGTCAATGGATAGCCGATTATCCAGATGGCGAAAATTATCTGTCGGTATTTTACTCTAAAAACAAGATCCCTTTTGGCCCCAATTACACCGGCTTTAACAATAAAAAATTTGACGCGCTGTTTGAGCAAACCTATCATGAAAAAAACGACGACGCCCGTTATGCCCTGTATCAGCAAATGGATAATTTGGTGATGGAGCAATCGCCGGTGGTGGTGCTATATTATGATAAGCTGGTAAATCTTTATCAGAATAATATCAGCGGGTATAGCCTGAATGGGCAAAATTTGTTAGTGTTGAAAAGGGTGAAAAAGGCCCCCTGATTTTTGAATAACACATTTTACCATCTATATGAATACACAAAATGCAGCTTACTGGATTGAACGATTGACGTTGAATCCACATCCCGAAGGAGGATATTATAAAGAGGTATTCCGGTCGGAACAACAAGTAAACAGGATTGGTGAAACAGCCATTAAGCAAGCTTGTACCTCCATCTATTATTTGTTGGAAGGTGAAGATTTCTCAGGTTTTCACCGCCTGGTTTCTGATGAGCTCTGGTATTTTCATGCAGGCTCGCCACTCTATATTCATATGATCGATGCTTCCGGAAATTATTTTCTACAGGAGCTTTCCGCGTCAGATACGGGGAGCCTTTCCGTTGTTATACCGGGCGGAGCCTGGTTTGCATCCGAAATTCCGTCGAAGGAGGGATTTAGCCTGGTAAGCTGTGCCGTGGCCCCGGGATTTGATTTCAGTGAGTTTGAAATGGCGGTTAAAGAAGATCTGACCGCTGCATATCCTCAGTTTGGCGAATTGTTTAACCGGCTTTGCCGATAATCTCCATTTTTAATTAGTAACACCTATCATCTACCATATGAACGAAAGAATAATAGGCATCATGGGTGCCATGCACGAGGAAATTAACAGTATACTTCATCTCATGACGGGTATTGAAGAAATTTCCTACGGCAGGAGGATATATTATATCGGAACCATCAATAACGTCAAAACTGTGGTGGTTTTTTCCAGATGCGGCAAGGTTTCAGCAGCCACTACGGTCACCAGCCTGATCACCAGGTTTAACATTACCGACCTGATATTTATTGGCGTAGCAGGAGCCATTAACACCGAACTGAAAATAGGGGATGTGGTTATTGGTGACCGACTGATTCAGCATGATATGGATGCCCGCCCATTGATGCCGCGGCACGAAATTCCGTTGCTGGGGGTAACTTATTTTGAAGGAGACCCTAATTATATCGCCATAGCGAAAAAGGCTATCGATGCCATTATAGGCAATAATATCAACTCATTTATTGATGAGCATGAAATAGAACAATTTTCACTGCACAATACCCGGGTATTTAAAGGAACTATAGCCAGTGGTGATAAATTCTTTGCCGATCAGGTCGACAAGGAACAGTTGCATGCTGCACTACCTGACACCCTTTGTGTGGAGATGGAAGGTGCCGCTGTTGCCCAGGTTTGTTATGAATATGAGATTCCCTTCGTGGTTTTAAGAATAATCTCCGACGAATGCAACGAAAATTCATCCATTGACTTTCCTGATTTTATACAAAATGTTTCCAGCAAATATGCCTATGAGATCATTAGGAATATGTTTGTGTTGCTATAAAGGATAAAGAGCCTTTTCTAAACCCGGATTATTCCGCACCGTCATTGCGAGCGATAGCGTGGCAATCCCTAACTATACAGAGCGGCTCTGCAAATCGGGAATTGCCACGCTATCGCTCGCAATGACGATGTGAGAAACAAAAAAAGCCTCCCGAAAAGGGAGGCTTTTTATATTAGCTTTCAGCTTTAACCTTTCGGCTTTTAGCTAAATTACGATGCCATTTGCTTGCGGATGATATTCAGTGCACCGCCGGCTTTAAACCACTCGATTTGCTGATCATTATAGGTATGATTTACCCGGAACGAATCAACAGAACCATCTTTGTGGTGTAATACAACGGTTAACTGTTTGTCTGGGGCAAAAGTAGTTAAGCCGTCAATATCGATCACATCGTCTTCCTGAATTTTATCATAGTCGTTAGTATCAGCAAAAGTGATACCTAACATGCCTTGTTTTTTAAGGTTGGTTTCGTGGATACGGGCAAATGATTTTACCAGTATAGCACGTACGCCCAGGTGACGTGGCTCCATAGCCGCGTGCTCACGTGATGAACCTTCGCCATAGTTTTCGTCGCCTACTACTACAGTGCCAATGCCATTTGCTTTGTAATCGCGCTGGGTAGCCGGTACCGGACCGTATTCGCCGGTCAGTTCATTTTTAACGCTATCGGCAGTATTGTTAAAGTAGTTGATGGCACCGATCAGCATATTGTTAGATATGTTATCCAGGTGACCACGGAACTTTAACCACGGGCCAGCCATAGAAATATGGTCGGTAGTACATTTACCTTTAGCTTTGATCAGGAGTTTTAAGCCTTTAAGGTCGGTACCTTCCCATGCCTTAAACGGCTCCAGTAATTGCAGACGTGATGATTTAGGATCAACAATAACAGATACTGTGCTGCCATCTTCGGCTGGTGCCTGGTAGCCTGCATCTTCAACAGCGTAACCTTTTACCGGCATTTCAATACCTTGTGGCTCATCAAATTTCACCTGCTCACCGTTTTCGTTGGTCAGGAAATCAGTTAAGGGGTTAAAGGTCAGGTCGCCCGCAATAGCAAATGCGGTTACGATCTCTGGCGATGCCACGAAAGCGTGGGTATTAGGGTTACCATCCTGGCGTTTAGCGAAGTTACGGTTAAACGAAGTGATGATAGAGTTTTTGCGGGTAGGATCGTCGGTATGACGGGCCCATTGACCAATACATGGTCCGCAGGCGTTAGCCAATACCACACCGCCCATTTGAGCGAAGGTATCCAGGTAACCATCACGGTCAACCGTGTAGCGTACCAGTTCAGATCCCGGTGTGATAGTAAACTCAGCCTGGGTTTTTAATTTTTTATCGATAGCCTGTTTCGCGATAGAAGCAGAACGGGTAATATCTTCATAAGATGAGTTGGTGCAAGAACCAATCAAGCCAACTTCTAATTTGGTAGGCCAGTTGTTTTCTTTAACCGCGGTAGCGAATTTAGAAATAGGCCATGCCAGATCCGGAGTGAATGGTCCGTTTACATGTGGTTCCAACTCCGACAGGTTGATCTCGATAACCTGGTCGAAATATTGCTCAGGATTAGTGTAAACTTCTTCATCACCAGTCAAGTGTTCAGCAATAGCGTCAGCCAGTTCAGCAATGTCGGCACGTTTGGTACCTTTCAGGTAAGCGGCAGATTTTTCGTCATATCCGAAGATAGACGTAGTAGCGCCAATTTCGGCACCCATGTTACAGATAGTACCTTTACCTGTGGCAGACAGTGAACGTGCACCTTCGCCAAAATATTCAACAATAGCACCGGTACCACCTTTTACAGTCAATATACCAGCCACTTTTAATATCACGTCTTTTGCTGATGTCCAGCCAGAAAGTTTTCCGGTTAATTTAACACCTATCAGTTTAGGGAATTTAAGCTCCCATGGTAAACCTGCCATTACATCACAAGCATCGGCACCACCAACACCAATAGCAACCATACCCAAACCACCCGCGTTAGGCGTGTGTGAATCGGTACCGATCATCATACCACCCGGGAAAGCGTAGTTTTCCAGAACAACCTGGTGAATAATACCAGCGCCTGCTTTCCAGAAACCAATACCATACTTATCAGAAACCGAGGCCAAAAAGTCATAAACCTCGCGGTTTACATCAATAGCAGTATTTAAATCGGCAACGGCGCCAACTTTTGCTTGTATCAGGTGATCGCAATGTACGGTAGAAGGAACAGCAACTTGCGGACGGCCAGCCTGCATAAACTGCAAAAGGGCCATTTGGGCAGTAGCATCCTGCATAGCTACACGGTCTGGTGCAAAATCAACATAATCCACTCCGCGGCCAAATGCTTTTTGAGCATCGCCTTCAGAAAGGTGGGCATATAAAATTTTCTCGGTTAAGGTTAGATGTTTACCGGTCGCTTTACGGGCAGCATCCACACGGGTGCTGTAGCGATCGTAAACTTTTTTGATCATATCTAAATCAAAAGCCATTTGTATTTGATTTTTAGGTGAAAAGTAAACGAATTGATACCAAACCCAGTACCTGGGCTCAGTGCGGCGAATTTACAAAAATTACTACTAAAAGCTGTCAGTCAATTGTGTAAATGTTATTTGGAGCTATTCTAAATAGGGAGCCAGGTGAGGGAGTTTGCAGTTACCGGTTGGCAGTTTGCAGGGGTATGGATGAAGGTTAAACTATGTTACTATGAGGATATATTTGGATGCGATATATTTGCCAGTTCAGGATGAAAAGCAAAAGCATCCATCCGGTAAACACAGCTAAACTATGAAAATAACGATAACTGATTATCAGGATAACTGGGCAACCTTATTTGCAGAGGAAAAGAAAAGGATCAATGATATATTGGGCTTTTTAGATCCGGTTATCGTCCATATCGGTAGTACATCAGTGCCCGGGCTTTGCGCCAAGCCGGTAATTGACATACAGGTAGGATTAAAAAATGCTGATGATCTGGATAGAACCATTGAACCGATGCAGCAGGACTATACCTATGCTAAAATGTATGAACCTGATTGGCCGGCCAGGCGTTATTATTGCCGCTATAAGAGTGAAACGAATAAGCCAATACCTTCTATTATTGATGTTAATCATGTTGCGCCTTCTAAACAGGGTTTAAGATCTTTAACCCATATTCATGTATTTGTAAAAGATACTGAGGACTGGATCAGGCATATCGCTTTCCGGGATTACCTGGCCACTCATCCCAATGAACGAGATGCGTATTGCCGGATTAAAAAAGAACTATCGAAAAGCGAATTTGAACATATGATAGCCTATAACGATGCCAAGAATGATTTTGTGAAAGAAGTTCAGAAAAAGGCGGTGGAGTGGTATAAAGTATAATATCGACCGTTTAATACTTTAACAAAAAAAGCAGTAGAATAAAAACAATCAACCAGATAAGCAGGCCGATAGTAACGAACTTCCAGTGCTGTTTCCATTTTTTAAGATTTCCTGCCGATATTTGCCTGTTTGCTAAAATTGCCTGTAAAGGTATAATAAATGGGAAGGCCATGATACCGACCTTCTCCCAAACAGTATAACCGCTATTTATCACCGGAATAATTTCTTCATATTCCAGAGCCAATTGATCAATACGCTCCGGCAAGATCCCCTAGCTTTAAATTCCATCAAAGCTTGTACTTTCAGATCATACCGTAGGTCTCGGTTAATTGTAAGGGCATATAATTGAAAATCAGAGAGCTTCTCCATGAAGATATGATGTCTTAATCTTACAATTTTAAGAAAACTAATATGAATTATCCCATATAATCAAGTATCAGGAAAGGAGAGAACGAGCTTGCTTCATTCCCCCTTCAGGGGGTTAGGGGGCGAAACTCATATCCCGCCTTACTCCAAATTTCCAGCGCTCTTGGCAACGCATATTTCACCCGATCATATGCTTTCAGGCTGTCGTGAAATACAATGATCGATCCAGCCTCGGTATGTTTCAGCACATTGTTCAAACATGCTTCCGGTTTTATGTTGATGTCGAAATCACCGCTTAATACATCCCACATGATAATTTTAATATCCGGGCGGGCGGCTTGCAGGTCGCGGATCTGTTGTCTTTTGATCCTGCCGTATGGCGGACGAAAAAGGGGAGTGTCCAGTACTTTATCGGTCTGTAAAAAATTATCCAGGTAAGTTTTGTTGTCCGTTTTCCAACCTTTGAGATGATTATACGTATGATTGCCGATAGCGTGGCCTTCGTCGGTCAGCTGCTTGAAAATATCAGGATGTTTTGCTACATTATCCCCGATACAGAAAAAGGTGGCTTTAGCATTATACTGTTTTAAAATATTTAATATATGCGTTGTAACAATTGGTATAGGCCCATCGTCAAAAGTGAGATAAATGCAACGATCGGGTTTGCTTTTATTCCAGACAAGTTGGGGGTAGAGCTTTTTTAGCAACCAGGGTGTTTTAATCAAATACATATACAAAACAGGCCTTATATGTTTTATTTAAAAAATAAACAAAAATGAACATGCAAGGTAAGCATCCGTTGCTTACAATTGCATATAAAAACTTATGAAACCAACATTGTCACTACCCATTAAAACAACTCTTATAGGTGCTATCATATTTTCGGCACTTGGTTTTCAAGCTAAAGCGCAGGAAGTAATTACTTTACAAAAAGCGATTGACCTTACCCTTGAGCGAAATTTAACCATTAAACAATCGCAGTTTACAGAGGCTATATCTGAAGAGGATCTGAAACAGTCGAAATTTAATCAATTACCCAATCTTACGGCAGCGCCACAAGGCGGATTCAACTTTGGCCGTAATATCGACCAATCGACCTATCAGTTCATTAATCAGCGTATTTTGCAGGTTTATGGCCAATTCTCAACACAGGTTACCTTATTCCAGGGTGGGCAGTTGCGTAACCAGATCATCCAGAACCGGATATTGGTTGATGCCAATAAAACCTCCACGGCAAAAGTTAAAAACGATCTGATACTCAATGTGGTTACTACTTTTTTACAGGTATTAACTAACCAGGATCTGGTAAAAGCGTCGAAACAGCAAATTGAAATATCAAAGCTAACGCTGGATAGAGCACAGCAAAACTATAATGTAGGCAACCAAACGCTTGCCGATCTTTCACAGGCCAAAGCCCAGCTTTCAACCTCAGAGCTTGATAATACCAACGCTCAAAACCAGCTGGAATCATCAATGCTCACCCTAAAGCAATATATGGAGATGAACCCGGCTACCGAGATTGAGGTACAAAAACCGGATATTGGTAAGCTTAGTGATATTAAAACCATATATGACCCCCAGGATATATTAAAAACCGCGTTAAACGTAAACCCGGATGTATTGCTTGCCGAGGTTCAGCAAAAATCATATGAACAGGCCATAAAAGTAGCCAAAGGCAATTATTACCCTACCGTTACCTTGGTTGGGCAGGCCGGTTCTAACTATTCAAATGCAAAAAATACACTTGACCAGGTCATATCTACCGGTACGTTTACACCTATAGGTATTGTGCAAAACACGCAACAGGTTGTTGTACAGCCGGGCTTTACTCAAACGTATAAAAGCAACCCGTTTTTTAACCAATTAAGTAACAACTTTAACCAGGCTATAGCCATAAGCTTACAGATACCTATTTTTAACCGGTTCTCAGCACGCACTTCCGTACGCAAAGCAAAGATCCAGGCTCAAAATGCCGAAGTGACTTCTCAATTGGCCCGTAATAACCTGAGCAAGGTTATTTATCAGGCGGTTTGGGACCTGCGTGCTGCCGAAAAGAAATTTATGTCAACCACGCAAACTTACAAGGCCAATAAAGATGCCTTTAATATTACACAGCAACGGTATACAGTTGGTTTAGTAAACTCGCTGGATTATAATACCTCCCTGACTAATCTTAATAAATCACAATTTGATATGATCGAGGCACAATACCAGCTCATTTTCAGGAGCAAGGTGATCGATTATTATCTGGGCAACCCTATAACGCTTTAATCTTAAAACACATAAAAAATATCCAAACGCATAGTCATGGGAAAAACTACTAAATATATTTTGATAGCTCTGGGGGCAATAATTGTATTGCTCATTTTAGCGAAGGTAACCGGCATTATTGGTAAACCGCCTTTAACCCAGATAGCCACCGAAAAAGCTGACGTGCGTGAAATCAACGAAACGGTATCTGCCAGTGGTAAAATAAAACCGCACGTTGAAGTAAAGATAACCTCAGAAGTGTCTGGTGAGATAGTTGAACTGCCGGTTAAAGAAGGCGACGTGGTTAAAAAGGGTCAGCTGGTTTGCCGTGTGCGTCCGGATATATTAAAATCAGGATATGATCGCGCTGTGGCAAGCTACAGTACCCAAAAAGCAACTATAGGCAATATGGCGCAACTGCTTAAACAGGCAGAGGCTACCTTTGTAAACCAGGAAGCTATTTTCAAACGCAGTAAAACGCTTTATGAAAGTAAAGTACTTACCGTATCTGAATATGATAACGCGAAAGCCAGTTATGATGGAGCTAAAGCCAGTTTAGAGGCGGCCAAACAAAATCTGGTTGGTGCGCAATTTGGCCTTCAGCAACAATCGGCCTCTGTTAAAGAAGCACAGGATAACCTGGCTAAAACCAGTCTTTATTCGCCGGTTGACGGGGTGATCTCCAAATTGGTAATTCAAAAAGGCGAACGCGTTTTGGGTACCCAGCAGTTTGCCGGTACCGAGATCATGACCATATCTGATCTGAGTAAAATGGACGTGAATGTTGACGTGAACGAAAATGATATTAACCGAATAACCATAAATGATCCTGCAAATATTGAGATCGATGCGTTTTCCGGTAAAAAGTTTACAGGCTCGGTAATTGAAATTGGAAGCTCAGCAAACGTGGTAGGTACTACTGCCGATCAGGTAACCAATTTTACCGTTAAAGTACGTATTGATGCGGGCTCTTACCAGGCTTTGCTTAAAAAAACAGTGGATAATCCATCCCCTTTCCGTCCGGGATTAACCGCCACGGTTGATATCAATACAAATCACGTGAAATTCCTGTCGGTTCCTATTCAGTCGGTAACTACCCGTGACGAGAAAAAGGATGCAAGTGCCACGCCGGCAGCATCAAAAGATGATAATAAGCCGCAGATCAGTGCTCCGGCCAAGGAGTATGTGTTTGTTTACTCGGCCCCGGGCAAGTTAAAACAGGTACAGGTAACTACCGGCATCCAGAATGATACGTATATCCAGATCCTGTCTGGCTTAAAAGGCGGCGAAGAAGTGGTATCGGCACCATACGCAGCCATATCAAAAACATTAGCAGACGGCATGACCGTTCAAAAGGTTGATAAATCAAAACTATTTAATACCGATAACAAGTAATTCCGGTCAGGAATAAAATCATAAAAAAGGGCTCCTTCAAATTTTTGAAGGAGCCCTTTTTGTTAAATGTCGATGGAGCTTAAACTTTTAAACCACCAAAAATGCTGAACATCATCACGCTCAGCACTACAAAGGTGATGAGAATATAAAGCCTGTCTTTTTCCAATATGAAACCTATCAACGAAAAAAAGATGCGTAAAATAGGAGTGGCGATCAAAACCAGTACACCCAGTTGTATGATCCCTTTGGCATTAAAGGAACCAACCCCGCCGATGATCTGACTAATGGTGGTAAAGCCTGCCCGCTCACCCACAAATGTGTGATAGGTGGGTATGCTGCTATGTTGATATTGGTGCAGGTAGATAATGCCGCCGATAAAAACAATGAGGCTTGCGGTGATAACCCCATATCTTAATAAATAACCGATCAGTTTTTCTATATCCTGGTCAGCTGTAAAGCTTTTTGAAAGCGTCTTTTTCATGATCTTAGTTCCTTAAAATTTGTGATTATAACCGTTAAAAATCATTTCGGCGGCAACAAAGGTGATAGCCACACAAAAGATATATTTTAACACTTTTGGATCCATGCGGGTAAGCAGTTTTGATCCTGTAAACGCACCGCCCAATACACCCAGCATCACCGGGAAGGCGATACCCGGATCCATGTAACCCCTTTGCAGGTACACTACCGCGCTGGCAGCAGCAGTAACGCCAATCATAAAATTACTGGTGGTGGTACTTACCTTAAAGGGTATATGCATGGTCGAATCCATAGCTAAAACTTTTAAGGCCCCCGAACCGATACCTAATAGCCCTGATAAAACACCGGCCAGGGTCATGATAGAGAAACCCGCGCCTACGTTTTTTAATTTGTATTCTACTTCACCATCTTTGGTGGGATAACTGTTGTTGAGCTTTAGTTTATAGGATAGTGCGCTGCCCTCGGTCAGGGCTGCCATGTTTTTTTTCCGGAGGGTCATAGCTGCGGAAAATAGCAGGATGGCGCCAAAAAGAATAGCGATCGTATTGGTGGGTGTGTATACCGCGATGATAGCGCCCCCAACTGCACCTATTGTAGTGGCTATCTCCAGGAACATCCCTAAACGGATATTAGTGATACCCTCTTTAATATAAGCGCTTGCTGCGCCCGATGAATTGGCGATAGAGGCCAGTAAAGCTGCGCCGATGGCGTAGCGTATATCAACATGAAATACGAGTGTGAGCAATGGGATAACTACTACGCCGCCGCCTAAGCCGGTGAGCGAGCCAACCAGGCCGGCCAGGTAGGCCCCTGCCAGCAAGATGAGGGTGAATGTTATGATGGTCATGATATATGGTATTAATAATTATTATTTAAAATTTGCTGTATCAGTTGTTCTGCTTGTTTTACTTTTTGGGCTTTGATGGCTTTGAACAGTTGCTCGTGCAGGTGGTGGCTCATGGCAAAATGACTGATACCCTGTACTTCGCGTTTGGAAAAGAAATCACGGATAATAAGGGTAAAACTTTCATAAAGATCGGCCAGCACGTTATTAAGCGAGGCCTGGGCTATAGCCAGGTGAAAAGCGATATCGGCATCAACACAAGCTTGCCGTTGCTCTGACTGGATAGCCTGCTTTCTTTTTTCCAGGCATTTTTCGATTTGATCGATATGCGCTTCGGAACGGTTTTGGGCTGCCAGTCGCACTATCTCATCTTCCAGTAATACCCGTACGGCATTGATCTGATCAAAGTCGGCATTTTTTAAACGCTGTTCGATGGTTTGCTCACTTACAAATGAGTTGACAAATGTGCCGGAACCTTGCTGAACTTTGAGTATGCCTGCTGTGGCCAGGGTTTTAATAGCTTCCCTGATGGTGGAACGGCCAACGCCGTATAGTTGCATCAATTCGGGCTCGGCGGGTATTTTTTCGTTGAGCTTGAATTTGCCCTGCGTAATATCATTCCTGATCTGGTTGATCACGCGGCTGCCGAGGGTTTCTTTCTTATCCATATCGCTAATTATTTGATATGTAAAGATATGATGTTTTTAATTAAACATCTGATGTTTAAAAATATTTATGACATTGCTGTGATAAGGGATAGATTTTTTATAAAGAAAATAAAACAATATGTCATTACGAGCGCAGCGTGGCAATCTCTTCGCGTTCTCACCAATAAGAAAAGAACGCGAGGAGATTGCTTTGTCGTTCCTCCTCGCAATGACATGGAGGGTTTGGGAGCGGGATTTATTCCATTCTGGGAGTGACTTAAAATTATTTTTACTACACCACGCCCTGCAAACTCATCACCGCCTGATCAAGGAAATTGGGGATCAGCGTGCGCTGGGTATGGGTTATTTTGTCCGGGTCATCCAGACGGTCAAGCATTTCGCGGTATTTTACTTCGCCGTGCTCGTTGATCACTTCCTGCTTTTTTTCCTCCCGTAACAGCATAGCTTTCATGCCGGCGGCATCAGCCTCGGGGTGAAACTGGGTGGCGAAAAAGTAATCGTTATAACGGATGGCCATCATAGCCCGTGGAAACTCCACATGCGGGCGCTCTTTTTCAATAGCTACCAACTGCATGCCTAAGTCCTGGAAGCGTTTCTCATTGGGGTTGATCACCTGCCAGCTACGGGAATCGACGGCATAGAAAGGATCACCCAAACCTTCAAAAATCGGTTCATGGGCACCTGCCGGGGTTTGATTAACCGGCAGCACGCCAAATGATGGCGAACGGCGCATATTGATATCACCGAGTTTGTAATGACGGCACATCAATTGAAAAGAGTGACACACAAACAGCGTATGTTTTTTATCGGTAGTGTTGGAAAGGTTATGATCTTCGAGTTTTTCTATCAGCCTGAAATATTTTTTCTCCCACTCGGTACCTTCTGATATGAGCGGATCGCCGGGGCCACCGCTTGAAATATAGATATCGAAATTGGTGTCCGGCATTTCGCAGCGCCGGCGTACATCAAATATCTGGTAACTTAAATTAAGCTCGTGCTGTGCTTTATATCTGTTCAAAATCTCCTGGAAACCACGCATTCCCTCATTAGCTATCCCATCATATAAGTCAAGTATCGCTACCCTGATTTCCGGTTTATTTGTCGTCATTTTGTTCTTTTAATAATTTGTTAAGCCCCCTCCTCTGAGTAATAGCCATTGGCGCTATCCCCAAAAGGATGTCATACTGAGCTCCGTCGAAGTATGGTGGGCAGGCCTATGCGCTCTACCCTTCGACGCGGCTCAGGGTGACAGCCCTTTTTTGTGTTATTCTTTCATTATGCCTTTTCATGGCCTATTACTCTCTATTAGGGCGGTGGGATTACAATCCCTTTAAAGTTTGCGAAGTAATATAATCCACCACGTCTACAAAGCTACTGTTTTGTTGGTAAACGGCTAATTGCCTGTCGGCGCCGGTGCCGTGTTCCAGTATTTTGTGTACGTATTGCAGATCATCGCGCGAGCCCAGCTCGTCCACTACATCATCCACAAAATCCAGCAGTTCCAATACCAACGAACGGGTGTTCACTTCCATTTCCTTACCAAAGTCGATCATTTTGCCGTCGATGCCGTAGCGTGCCGCGCGCCATTTATTTTCATTGATGAGGGCCCGCGAATAGGTGATAAACGTCATATTCTGCTGTCTTAACTTATATAGTTTGGCGCACAGGGCCTGGAACAGGGCTGTGAAAGCAATGGTTTCGTCAACCAGCATGGGGCAATCGCAAATGCGGAATTCGATGGTTTCAAAGAAAGGGTGTACGCGGATATCCCACCAGATCTTTTTGGCATTATCAATGCAATTGGTTTTTACCAGCAGCTTGATATAGCTATCATACTCCTCAATACTGCTGAAAGTATCGGGTATGCCCGTACGCGGAAACTTATCAAACACTTTAGTACGGAAGGACCTGAACCCGGTATTACGACCTTCCCAAAAAGGGGAGTTGGTTGATAAGGCGAAAACGTGCGGTAAAAAATATCGTACCTGGTTGGCTATGTGGATAGCCATATCGCGTGATTGGATACCTACGTGCACATGCAAACCAAAAATAAGGTTGGAGCGTGCGGCTTCCTGCATTTCGTCAACGATCTCGAAATACCTCGGATGATCGGTGATCAGCTGGTGCTGCCAGTGCGAAAAGGGGTGCGTGCCAGCGGCACCAATGCGTAAACCAATATCGCCAGCCAGTTGGGCCACCGTAGTGCGCAGCTTGCTTACCTCCTGACGGGCCTCTTGGGTGTTATGGCAAATATGCGTGCCCACCTCTACCACGGCCTGGTGCATTTCGGCCTTTACCTGATCCTCATGGATCTTTTGGGCACTATCCACAATTCTCTGTTCATGCGACTTTAGCTCCCGCGTTACAGGATCAATCACCATAAATTCTTCTTCAACACCTAAGGTAAACTCGTTCATAATTGGTTAGGTTATTATTTTATTGGCCCCAATAAAGGCTGTAATTCTTTAATACTTTCTGGCCACTCATCTTCCCATGGATAAATACCTTTAACCGTTGGATAAACGCATTGTAATAAAGGAAATTCATCTCCGTCATAATACCGCTGGACCTGACCAACATAGGCTTCATAATTTGATTTATCTACTTCAATTAAATAACAGTCAAAATCATCAAGTATACCGGCTTCATATTCAAACGGTGTAAATACTTTACCCTCTTTAATATCATAAGCCATATTATTGATGAGCGTGTGCGCTAATTGTTGTTTCAGGCCTATCATAATTATTCTGGATGACCATAACTTTTAAATAATCCAATGGAATAACTAAAACCAGAACCTTCTTCATCTGCCATTACATGTAATACCTGTAATCCGTATTCTTTAATATCATCCAATAGTTCCTGATCAACGGCCTCCCGATCTTTCATTCCTTACTTTGTTGTTTTTAGATTTCTCTTTTACTTGCGCTCGTTTGCAACGAGTGCTTAACATGGGTTTGCGTTTGAAAAATCTACTTGCGCTCGTTTGCAACGAGTGCTTAACATGGGTTTGCGTTTAAAACGCAAGAGCGATGCAATCGCTTAGCCACAATAAGCACTCGTTGCAAACGAGCGCAAGGTTAACTTTTTTACTAGCAATATCATGCTGAACTTGTTTCAGCATCCCACGAGCAAGGTAAACACCCGGTGACTAAGCGTGTGGGATCCCGAAATAAATTCGGGATGACTTCTTTTTATTTCTTAGCAACCGGCTTTTTAGCCACTTTCTTCACCTCTTTTTCTTTCTTTACTTTTGCTTCAGGCTTAGCTTTAATCTTAACGGGTTGGGCGGCTTCTTTAACCGGAACAGCCGCTTTTACCGCTTTCACTTTCTTTGCTTTTGTCTCTGTTTCAACAGGAGGAGCCACCTTGCCGATATAAATTTCCTTTTTTACTGGTTGGGGACTTACCAGCGGTGTTTTGGCTGCCGATGTTTTTACATATTCGCCCCAGGTTAGGTTATCCAGACCTGATTTTTGCTTTTTTGCGCGTTCAATGGCATAATCCGCGGCGGTTTCCACTACCCAGTCAAAGTTTTCCTGGCCAACGCTGGTTACTTCGGCATCGGGAGCCGGGTTGCAAAAATCAATAGCGTAGGGAATACCATCGCGGATGGCAAATTCAACTGTGTTGAAATCGTAACCCAGGTACTGGTTCAGTTTAATGACGTAGTCCTTAACCGTATCTAATATCTTTTTCGATGCCGGGGCTTTGCCATGTTCATAGCGCAGATGATGCGGATTGCGTGGCTCGTACTGCATAATGCGCACATGTTTACCGCCGATGCAGTAGCAACGGAAATAATCGTCAAATACCACTTCTTCCTGTAGCATCATTACGTATTGCTTGGTCTGGTCGTACTTATTAAAAAAATCATCGCGGTTTTGCAGTTGATAAACTTCTTTCCAGCCACCGCCATCAAAAGGTTTCATATAAGCTGGAAAGCCTACATAATTGAATATGCCATCCCAATCCAAAGGATAGGCCAGGTTGCGAAATGACCGGTCGGTAGTATCATCGGGCAATTCTTTAGAGGGCAATATTACCGTTTTTGGTACAGGCACGCCCAGCTTTACGGCCAGCGCATTATTGAAAAATTTTTCGTCGGCGCTCCACCAGAACGGGTTATTGATCACCGCGGTACCGCAGATAGCCGCGTTTTTGAGGGCCGCCCGGTAAAAGGGTACATCCTGCGATATCCGGTCGACGATCACCGCGTAATCCAATGGTTCGGCCTGTAAAACCTTATCTATGCGTACAAACTCTGCCGAAATGTTTTTTTCGGCCTTTTGATTGATGCGGTCAACAAATGCCTGTGGAAATGAATTTTCCTGTCCGAATAAGATGCCTATTTTTTTCATGGTAGATGATGGGGTTAAACTCTAATTTCTAAACTCTAAATCCTAAAAGAGCTCGATAATCCTTTGTCTTGATTCCTGATTCTTGTTTCTTGCCTCTATCTTATCGTAGATAAATAATGCGGGAACATTTCGCGCCAGATGGGCCAATCGTGATTGGCGAAGGGGCGGATATCCAACCAATGTTTAATGTTTTTTTGATTTAAAATGTTTGATAGCTGCAGGTTATATTCTTTGCAGATATCGTACTCGGATGTTCCTAAAATAATATTCATGTTCCATAAGTCCCCGGCATTGTCTTCCGGTAAAAAATCGACCGGATTGTTGTAAAATATATCGTCGTTATAAAAACCATCGGTAAACATTTTTATATCAAAGGCTCCTCCCATAGTAAACAGGTTGCTTACCTTTTCGGGGTGTTTAAACGCGAAGTTGGCAGCATGGTAACCGCCAAAACTGCAGCCCGCCATGGCTACTTTGCCCACGCCGGTTTCGTGCATGGCCCAGGGCACCAGTTCGTCCAGCAGCATTTTATCGTACCAGGTATAGTTACGGGCACGGTCGGCAGGGGAGATGCCTTTATCGTACCAGCTGCGGTCGTCGATGGTATCCGGGCAATAGATTTTTACCAGACCCTGGTCAATAAACCATCTAACACTTTCTATCAGCCCAAAATCCTTATTCTGATAATAACGCCCCTTGGTTGTGGGGAACAGGATCACGGGATAACCGCGATCGCCAAACACCAGCATCTCCAGGTCGGTACTTAAATTTGGCGAATGCCAGCGGTGATATTTTTCGGTCAAAATAATAGATTTTTGGTTTCAGACGGTAAGTTAAGTGGTTTGACTGAAAAAGGCAACAGTCTGATAAATTAAAGGTTAGGGCGAAAAGCCTCACCTAATCCTCTCCAAAGGAGAGGACTTTAAAACAAAAGTTTTTTTGAACCCTCTCCTTTGGAGAGGGCAGGGTGAGGCTAAATACCTCAAAAAACGAAAAGTATTTTTACTTTTGCACCCTTAAAATTTGAATAAAGATGTATTGGGGCTGGGCTGAAACTGAAATGACGATCACCGAAGAAAACATAACTATAAACTCCGTATTGCTTAACCGGGAGGTTACCTGCACACTGATCATGCCCGATGAGCAGGAGCTTACCGAACCGTTGAATCTGTTGTTATTGAACGACGGACAGGAGCTGGAAAATCTGCAACTATTGGCAACGCTGGAGCAGCTGTATAATACCAACCGGATAAAACCGGTATTAATGGTGGCTATACATGCGGGCGAAGATCGTATACAGGAATACGGTGTGGCCGGCAAACCCGACTTTAAAAAACGGGGCTCCAAAGCAGCTATTTATACCGAATTTATAAAAGCCGAACTGCTACCGCAGATCAAGGAACAAACGGGTATCAGTGATTTTGAAACGACGGCCTTCGCGGGCTTTTCCTTAGGTGGTTTATCTGCCTTTGATATTGCCTGGAACAACAGCGATGTGTTTGATAGAGTGGGTGTGTTTTCCGGATCATTCTGGTGGCGGAGTAAGGACCTGGCTAAAGGCTATACCGATGCCGATCGTATTATGCACTCAGTTATCAGGAACACTACCGGCAAACCCAATCTTCAATTCTGGCTGCAAACCGGTACCAAGGATGAAACTACAGACCGGAACAAGAATGGTATCATTGATGCTATTGATGACACCATCGACCTGGTTAAAGAGCTGGAAAACAAAGGTTATACCCGCCCTGCCGATATTCAATACGTGGAAATAGTTGGCGGCACGCATGACACAGCCACCTGGGGCAAAGCCCTGCCTAAGTTTTTGATCTGGGCTTTCGGGAGATAGGGATTTCTATGTAAATTTTAGTTAATCAGGCTGTTAACGGCCTGGCCCGTTATCGTTATTTGGTAATTTAATTGTATAAATCTTTCTCCTTTAGTTGATAAAGCTTTAAAATCTCATATATTAACCGTACCTTTGCGCCAAATTTATAGGGCATATTTCATGCAAAAAATAAGAAACATTGCGATCATCGCACACGTTGACCACGGTAAAACCACTTTGGTTGACAAAATTTTACACAGTTGCGCCATTTTTCGCGAAGGCCAAGAAACTGGTGAATTGATATTGGATAATAACGACCTGGAACGTGAGCGTGGTATCACCATCGTATCAAAAAACGTTTCGGTAATGTATAAAGACGTTAAGATCAATATTATTGATACTCCTGGTCACGCCGACTTTGGCGGCGAGGTTGAACGCGTATTGAAAATGGCCGATGGTGTATTATTACTTTGCGATGCGTTTGAAGGTGCTATGCCTCAAACCCGCTTTGTAACCCAAAAGGCTTTGGCTTTAGGCTTAAAACCAATTGTGGTTGTAAACAAGGTAGATAAAGAAAACTGTCGCCCGGAAGAAGTTTACGAGCAAATTTTTGAATTATTCTTCAACCTGGAAGCAACTGAAGATCAGCTGGATTTTCCGGTTATCTACGGTTCATCAAAACAAGGCTGGATGAGCACCGACTGGAAACAACCTACTGAGGATATTTTCCCGTTAATGGATGCTATCCTGGAAAACATTCCACCAGCTCCTATAGCCGAAGGTACATTACAAATGCAGATCACCTCGTTAGATTATTCATCTTTCGTAGGTCGTATCGCTATTGGTCGTGTTGCCCGTGGTACCATCAAAGAAAACATGCCGGTATCATTGGTAAAACGCGATGGTACTATCCAAAAATCAAGGATAAAAGAGTTATATACCTTTGAAGGTTTGGGTAAAGTACGTGCTACAGAAGTAGCTTCCGGCGATATCTGCGCGGTAGTTGGTATTGAAGGTTTTGATATTGGCGATACCATTGCCGATTTTGAAAAACCAGAACAACTGGCGGTTATCCATATTGATGAGCCTACCATGAACATGTTGTTCACCATCAATACTTCACCTTTCTTCGGTAAAGAAGGTAAATTTGTTACTTCCCGTCACTTACGTGACCGTTTGTATAAAGAAATGGAAAAAAACCTGGCGCTTAAGGTTGTTGAAACCGAATCGCCTGATTCATACCTGGTGTATGGTCGTGGTATTCTCCATTTATCTGTATTGATTGAAACCATGCGTCGCGAAGGTTACGAGTTACAGGTTGGTCAGCCACAGGTAATTGTTAAAGAAATTGACGGTGTTAAATGTGAGCCGGTTGAAACATTAATTGTTGATGTACCGGGTGATGTTGCAGGTAAAGTTATTGAGCTGGTAACACAGCGCAAAGGCGACCTGTTGATCATGGAGCCAAAAGGCGACTTACAGCACTTAGAGTTTGATATCCCTGCGCGTGGTATTATCGGTTTACGTAATAACGTATTAACCGCTACCGGTGGCGAGGCTATCATGGCTCACCGCTTTAAAGCATACGAACCATGGAAAGGTACCATCCCGGGCCGTTTAAATGGTGTATTGGTATCTATGGATACTGGTAAAACTACAGCTTTCGCTATTGATAAATTACAGGATCGTGGTCGTTTCCACATTGATCCGGGAGTTGATGTTTACGAAGGACAGGTTTTAGGCGAGCACATCCGCGATAACGATTTGGTGATTAACTTAACCAAAGGCAAGCAGTTAACCAACATGCGTGCATCTGGTAGCGATACCAACGTACGTATTGCGCCTGCTATCAAATTCTCGTTAGAAGAGTCAATGGAGTACATCCAGGCCGACGAATACATTGAGGTAACACCACAAAGCATCCGTTTACGCAAGATCTTCCTGAACGAAAACGAAAGAAGGATTAACGCTAAAAGGTTTACTAATCAATAAGCAGTAGATCTTCTATTTATACAAAAGCCTTCAGGATTTTCTGGAGGCTTTTTTTATTATATTTGAACCCTAAAGCTTATTACATGAACAGATATATAACCTTATTAATTGCGGTCTTATGCGTAAGTATCATGATTATTTCTTTTACTTCCTGCAGCAAAAAAAATAATCCTAAACCAGTAGTGGTTGATAGTCTTAAAGTAGGCTTGCTGGCTTACTACGCTTTTAATAACAATGCGGTTGATTCGTCCGGTAAAGGTAATGACGGTGCCGTTTATAATATTACTTCAGCACAAAGCCGTTTTGGTAAAGCTAATGCTGCCTATTATTTTAATGGAACTTCCAGCTATATCAGGATAAAAGATAACCAGGCATTACGATTAAGCAACACCGATTTTACGATCAATTATTGGGTTAACCTTGATGATTATATAGTTTACTCAGGCAGTGCAGTGCTTGCCAAAGCTAACGGACCTTATCAAAACGGATGGAACACTTCCATCACCGGATACGGTTCTGTTGGAGGCGAGGGTGGAGGACCCGGATTTCCTTTTTATAATGTGTCTGGTGGGGGCGATCCTTTTGCTGTTGGCCATGGTATTATCCCTCTTGGTCAGTGGACAATGATCACCGTGCAATATAGTAACCAGTTTAAGGGATTAGCCTTTTATATAAATGGCGTTCCGGATGCCGTGATAAGTAATATACCTACACCAAATCCGGCTACTGCTGTTGATCTGTTTATCGGTAAAAATAGCTATGCCGATCCCAGTGGCAACACTCCGGAATATTTTATAAAAGGCAAGCTTGACGATATCAGAATATATAACCGGGTAATATCTCCAGGTCAGATTAATAATTTGTTTAAATTAACATACTAATACGTATAAATAATATAAACAAACAACAAAGGATCGCCAAATGGCGATCCTTTGTTGTTTTATGGGCTTTTGACTTGGATATTTATATTAAATAAAATATATTTATTTAATATAAAAAATATATGAAATAAATATACTAGTTGTAGATTGCCGCCAATAAAAACCTATAACAACACAATGAAAATCTTCAAAAAAAATCTTGCACATGCTGTAATAGGCATGCTGTTAACAGGCGCGCTCGCCTCATGCCAAAAAGGGAACGACAAAATTGTTGACCCTGCTTCAAAAAAAGTATCGGCTTCAAACAAAAGTGTAAATGATGTAACTTCTATCGCTGTAGAAGTTGGCGCTGTTACCAAAAAAAGCAGTGGTACCATTGATCTGTTTGGCAGAAGCACCACCAACACGCTGTTGCACAAAACCTGGACAAGCGCCAGCGGATGGACCGCGTGGGAAGATCTGGGCGGTAACATCGTTTCTGCTCCAAGCGCTTCTTCAAGACAATCAAATGCCATCAACGTATTTGCACAAGGGCCAACTGGTCACCTGATGCAAATCTATTATGTAGATGGTCAGGGCTGGTCGCCTTGGGTGGATCTGGGTGGTAACATCACTTCTGCACCTTCATCGGCATCACAAACCGTTAATGACCTTTCTGTTTTTGCAAAAGGTGCTAACAACACCCTGGTTGTGCTTACCTGGAATGCCGTACCAGGCTGGGGCTCATGGGTTGATCTTGGTGGCAGCATCACTTCGGCTCCTGCTGCTATATCCAGAAGCTCATCAACTATCAATGTTTTTGCAAAAGGTACCAGCAACAACCTGTTGCAGATCTATTCAACTTCGGGTACCTGGTCATCATGGGTCAATCTGGGTGGTACTATTGCATCTGCACCTGCTGCAATTACGCGTTCGGCTAATGACATTAATGTTTATGCCAAAGGCACATCAAACACCCTGCAACAAATTTACTGGACAGCAAGCGCTGGCTGGGCATCACAGATCGACCTTGGTGGCAGTATTACTTCAGCTCCGGCAGCAGTTGCAAGGGATGCTAATAACATTAACATATTCGCTTTAAATAATACCGATCTGATGCAGATCTATTGGACCGCAGCCGGTGGCTGGGTTAACTGGTTCAACATGCCTCAATAAGGAATAAATTAACTGATCAATTTACACAGGCGGTGCTTTTATAGTACCGCCTTTTTTGTTCCTATCATTTCAACTTCGCGATAGCACCATCAATAATACTGTTGATATCCTCCGATAGTTTCAAAAAATAAACGGCTGGTAAATAGAGCGCGGTAATAAATGCAGTACGCAGAATGGTGTCAACAACGTAATTCTGCATATGCGGAATTATCCATAATGATAGGTAATACACCAGTACACCTGTAACTAAAGCCAGTAAACATTTAAGATTAAACGGTTGCATTTTAAATTTTATCCATATAAATATGAACCTGAACAGGTTGAATATAAAATAGGTTACTGCCGATGCAATAGCCGATCCGGTAATGCCATAAATGGGGATCAGGACTAAATTTAAAATAATAATAACCGGTACCAGTAACAGGTTAAATAAGGCCTCATATCTGAAATATTTTGATGTGGCCAGTATCACCAGGTTAATGCCTGTAGCAGAATCGATAAAATAACCCAGACCAACAAAAAATACGGCGTACTTACCTGCTTTAAAAGCAGGGGGTAAAAAAGCAAACACATTGTCAATACTGGCCCATATCAGCACAAAAAGGAATAGTGCGCTGATGATCTGGTTTACGCAGCTTTTTTGATAAACTGTGCTGATGTTTTTCAGGTCGTTTGTTTTCCATGATTCAGATACGATGGTGTAAGAAATGCTATACAATGAACGCGAGGGCAACGAAATGATGGTGCCAAAACTAAATGCCAGCGCGTACACACCCGTGTGGGCAAGGTCAAGCTTTTTTGAGATGAGCAAGGTGTCAATATTCTGAATAATTAAAGGCGATGAACCGGTTAAAATGGTAAAAAAACAAATGCCAACCAGCTTATTGATCATGTCTTTATCCAGGAATTCAAAATTGGGCTTAAGTGAAAATTGTTTATCCTTGATAAGCCTGGCCATTATCTGGAAGGTACCTATCACGTTGGCCACCAGCCAAAGTATCATGAAGAGATCAAAATTGATCAGTTTAAAATACGCCAGTAAAATGGGGATCAGTATAAAAATCCTCTTTGTAAATTCCCGCAGTATCAGGCCCGTAGTGATGTTATAAAGCATGCGGGCATACAAATCAAACACGTTGAAGAACAACGTGAAGAAGGTAAGTGGTAGCAAATACCAATAATATTGTTTAAATAAAACAGTTTTGGCATTCTTGCCCACAATTACATCTTTAAATACATACATGAACAGTAAAAGCAATACAGTACCCAACAAGGCTACCATGCACGCTAAAAATAAATAACCGTGATGTTGTTTTTCTTCACTGCGGAAGTAGGGGAAATATCTTGCCGTACCGTTGAATCCAAGGATAGCAAACTGTGCAAATAAGGCCGATAGAGATGCAAGTAAAGTAATAAGACCTATTTGTGCAGTATCTCTCAATGCATAGGGCTGAAGGACACTTACTGTTAAAAAACCAATTAAAACACCCAGGTACGAATAAATGGACCCTTTAATTGTTTGTTGCTTTATTATGCCCATTCAGTTTTTAGCCGTGTATTGTATGAAGTAAAATGATAATTTTGAAGCATTCCATGGCAAATATAAAATATAAAGTGTGTGTGTTAACGCTTACCTATGCAAATAGGTGGCAATTTTTGGAGCAGGTATTAAAACGCGTGCTGTCATTTGCCCCGGTAACACAGGTAGTGGTTGTGAATAACGCCGCGCTTTATAACGTGGAGGAACATGCCGCCCAATTGAAAGATAACCGCGTGAAGGTTTTAAATAATGCCGAAAACCTGGGCTCGGCCGGTGGTTATAAACAAGCTATCGAATACGCTTATCAACAAACGGATGCCGATATGGTTTGGCTTTTGGATGATGATAATTTACCCGATGAAGCTACGCTGGAGATCCTGCTCAAAAACTGGGACGAAACAGCAGGAGCCAATGATCAAAAAGCGCTCTATTGCCTGCGCGAAGACAGACCACCCCATGTAAAAATAGCCCGGGGCCAGGATCCCGGCAGGTATTACCTGGTGCCCAACAATTTTATGGGTTTCAGCATATTCAACATTTTAAAAAATCGTTTATCTAAGACACGTGATAGGCTTTCGGGTGCTTCGGCATACCTGGCTAAGGTAACCATGCCTTATGTGCCTTACGGCGGCTTGCTGATGCACCGGGCCATGATTGGGCTGATCGGGTTTCCCGATGAAAAGTTTTATTTATATGTAGATGATTCGGAATATACCTACCGCATCACCAAAAATGGTGGCACCATATGGCTGATACCGGAGTGTAAGGTGGTTGATATTGATCAGTCGCAGGGCTTAACCTATCAACCCAAAGCTTTTCACTCTCATTTGCTCGATCAATGGAGCTTCCGTACCTATTACGCCGTCAGGAACCGGATGTATTTTTACTCGCGCAATGCGGTGAGTTCAACTTTGATCTTTGGGATCAACAAAAACTTATACCTGCTTTATTTGTGGATCATCAGCATCCTGAGTTCCAAACGGCAGGAGTACGGTAAATTTTTAACTGCCGTGAATGATGGACTTAAAGGTGTAATGGGTAAGGCAGAGCCTGGGAAATGGTGATGGCTTTTTTGTAGAGACGCATATTTGCGTCTAACAAATAGTAAGAGACACATGTAATGTGTCTCTACGAAGAAATAAAATGTAGAGACGTATCACATGCGTCTCTCTCATGTAATTAAAAATTTTACCTGTTTTAAAACATAAACATTGAAGCTATAGTTTTACTTTCGTAACTCATGCAGGAATCAATTATTGGCGGAAACTATAAAACCGCGTACGATCAGTTTTATCAAAAGCACGACGAGGCCTGGCGTATGCTCAGCGCTAAATACAAGGCGCAGCATATCATCGAGGTTTGCCGTGGATTAACTTTTACCAAAGTGCTGGAAGTAGGCGCGGGTGATGGCAGTATCCTCAAAATACTGTCGGATAATAACTTCGCGGCTGAATACCATGCTGTTGAAATATCGGGCAGTGGGGTGGAGTATATACAGTCGCGGGGTATTAAGGATCTGAAATCGGCCCAGGTATTTGATGGCTATAAACTGCCATTTGAAGATGATAGTTTTGATCTCATCATTCTGTCGCACGTGCTGGAACATGTGGAACATGAACGCCTGCTGCTGCGCGAATTAAGACGGGTGGGCAAACAGTGCGTTATTGAAGTGCCCCGTGATTATAAAACCGGGGTTGATACCCGTATTAAACATTTTTTGGCTTACGGCCACATCAATGTGTACACGCCGACATCACTGCGTTATTTGCTGCGTACCGAAGGTTTTGAGATTGAGAACGACCTCACATCGATGATAGAGCCCGAAGTAACCCGCTTTAACGCTTATGTAAACCAGAAAAAAGCGAAAAGCTTTGTAAAAGATCTGAAGATAGCGTCAGAGTTTACCGTGAAGCAAAGCCTGGGAAAAATTTTCGGAAAAAAAGTAACTGAACAATTTGCCAACGCTTATACCGTTTTGTGTAAGAAAGCCACTAACCAACCCGAACTATTCTGATAAATAATAGTATCAAGTAGCTAGTATCAAGTATCAAGACTTTTTAAAACTATTACATTAGCCTCGTTTGATGAGACTGTCTTGATACTTGATACTAGCTACTTGATACCAAACACTTGGTACCCAATTCAATACTACAATAACTATGCAGCAACTTGCTCCTATAGCCTTATTTGTTTATAACCGGCCCGGTCATACGCGCCGTACGCTGATCCATTTGCAAAAAAACGTATTGGCAGATGAGTCAAGATTATATATTTTTTGTGATGCTGCCAAAACCGAAGCCGACCGCGATAAGGTGGAACAGGTTAGGCAGATAGCCCGCGAAACTACCGGCTTTAAATCGGTAAGGGTTATTGAGCGCGACCATAACCTGGGCCTCGCCGAATCCATTATCAGCGGGGTAACCCAGCTGGTGTATGAGTATGGCAAGGTGATCGTTTTTGAGGATGATCTGCTGTCCTCGCCCTATACCCTCGAATATTTTAACGAGGCACTCACCTATTATGCCAGCCAGGAAAAGGTGATGCACATAGGCGCCTACATGTATAACCTGAAAGATAAGGACCTACCCGAGTCGTTTTTTTACCGGGCGGCCAGCAGCTGGGGCTGGGCAACCTGGGCCCGGGCCTGGAATCATTTTGAACCCGATATCGACAAGCTGATAGCCCAGTTTGATACGCTCAGTATCATCCGTTTTTCGATAGAAGGTAAAATGAACTTCTGGCGGCAGGTGCAGGAATTTAAGGCAGGCAAAAACAATTCCTGGGCCATCCGCTGGTACGCCTCCATTTTTTTACGGGGCGGACTTACGCTCAACCCTTCACGCTCGCTCATTAACAACATCGGGCACGATGGCAGCGGCGTACACTCCAACCGCGAAAACATGTACGATGTGCACATCTCGCAGCAACCCGTCAAAGAGTTTCCCGATGTGATCGAGGAAAACGAAAAGGCCTACCAGGCTATCAAACATTTCCTGGCCCACCGCAAAGGCAACCTGTTTAAGAGGATGGTGCGGTTTGTAAGGCAACGGGTGGGCCCCCCGGCCCCCTGAAGGGGGAGGGTGCGATTTTCTCTTTTAGGAAACAAACCAAATTAAGTATGTCATTGCGAGAAGGAACGACGAAGCAATCTCCTCG
>CEMM01322699.1:51124-99647 GCA_900068975.1 Hygrocybe conica | reverse complement strand
CCAACACCTATGGGCTCCAGCCGAGCGACTGCAGGAAAAAAGAAAGAAAGCCCCTCTATGCGCGAAGCGGAGAGAGGGGTGACAAGCGCAGCGATGTCGGGGTGAGTCGATTCAAAAAGAAAATTTTCACTATCAACGTAACCTTTTACATTTAACAGAGTCTTAACAATTAGATAATTTAGTTTACCGACATTTGTTAAAATCATTTCACAATGAATTTTGAGTATGCGTATTTGGTTGTTATAAGTTTGCTGCTCCTGGTTGGAGCCTTCTATATCAGCCCTTATGAACTGAATGTTAATGAAGACGAAGACGACGAGTAATCGTTTGTTAATCATTTCAACTATATATATTAACCGGCAGCACCTGCCGGATGAGCAATTAACCCCTCTATTTTAATGTCAAAACGTGAAGTTGATATCGTAGTAATATCTGACGTGCACCTGGGTACATACGGTTGTCATGCCAAAGAATTACTGAAGTATTTAAAAAGCGTCAAGCCCAAAATGCTGATCCTTAATGGCGATATTATTGATATCTGGCAGTTTAGTAAATCGTACTGGCCCGAGGCCCACATGAAAGTGGTGCGCCGCATACTTAAATTTGTTACAGATGGCATACCCGTGCATTACCTCACCGGTAATCACGACGAAATGCTCCGTAAATTCACCGATTTTAACCTGGGATCGTTCCAGTTGCTCAATAAAATCGTACTCAACATTGATGGTAAAAAAGCCTGGATATTTCATGGCGATATATTTGACGTAACCATGCAGCACTCCAAATGGCTGGCCAAGCTGGGAGCTGTGGGTTATGATAGCCTTATCCTGATCAACAGTTTTGTGAATTGGTTTTTAACGGCTTTGGGGCGTCAAAAAATGAGCTTTTCGCAAAAAGTAAAAGCCAGTTTTAAAGAGGCTGTAAAATTTATCAATCAGTTTGAACAAACCGCGGCCGACCTGGCTGTAGATAAAAACTACCAATATGTTATTTGCGGGCATATCCATCATGCCGAGATCAGGACTATCGAGAACACCGAAAAAACAGGCTCTGTATTATACCTCAATTCGGGCGATTGGGTGGAGAGCCTTACCTCACTGGAGTATTATAATGGCGAATGGACTATATTTAAATATAATCCTGACGACTTTAAAACCGATACCGACGAGGATGATAAAACCGATGCCGAAGACCTGGACGCCAAGATGGATGTAAAAAGCTTACTCGAACGCTTTAAACAGGAACCGCACTGAGGCACAGTATCAAGTAATTAGTATCAAGTATCACGACTTTAAAAGCAGTATTCAATGTCTGCAAGAAATCTTGATACTTGATACTAACTACTTGCTACTAATTACTAACTTGACCCCCGCTATAAAAACTGTGAAATATGATGTTTGAAACTGTAACAGAAATGGGTCATACGCCATCTCAGTTATAGTGAAAACTGTTCTACTACTATGAAAATACTTTTTGCCATACAGGGAACCGGTAACGGACATATAAGCCGGGCTCGTGAAATTGTGCCTTTATTACAGCAATATGGCGAGGTTGACCTGTTAATAAGCGGTACCGAAGCCGAGGTTTCCTTATCGCAGCCCCTTAAATACCGTTTCCACGGCTTTAGTTTTGTATTTGGCAAAAAAGGAGGTGTTGATAACTGGGCCACGTTTAAAATTATGAACCTGCCCCAGCTTTGGCGCGATATGCATAGCCTGCCGCTGGATCATTACGACCTGATCATTAATGATTTTGAACCGGTAAGCGCATGGGCCTGCCGCCTGCAAAAAGTGCCGTCGGTATCATTAAGTCACCAGTGTTCCTTTGTATCGCCCAATACACCCCGGCCAAAGAAATGGAACTATGCCGAGTGGCTGTTCAAATATTATTCGCCAACTACGCATCATGTAGGGTTCCACTTTGAACGTTATGACGATTTTATACATACCCCGGTGATCAGAAGCGGCATCCGTGAAATGGAAACGGCCAACCTGGGGCATTATACCGTTTACCTGCCGGCTTATGACGATAAAACGCTGCTGAAACATTTGAGCCAGACCGAAGCCAAATGGCAGATATTTTCAAAACGCCAGAAAACACCATATCGGTCGGGCAATGTAGAGATCTTCCCGGTGAATAACGAGGCGTTTAATACCAGCTTGGCCAACTGCGAAGGCTTACTTACAGGCGGCGGTTTTGAAGGCCCGGCCGAGGCATTGTTCCTGAAAAAAAAGGTGCTCATGATACCCATGAAAGGGCAATACGAGCAGCAATGTAATGCCCTGGCAGCATCAAAACTGGGCGTGCCGGTGGTTAATGAGATCAACGATAAGTTTGCAGGTCATCTGAATAACTGGATACAGGACGATAAAAAAGTAATCGTCGATTTTCCCGATGAAACCGCTCAAATTGTCGATGATCTGGTAAAGCGGTATGCGAGGAAATAGGATTTTGGGACTAGGGGACTTTTAGACTATGGGATTTGGGGAGCAAGGAATAAAGATATTTGAAAAGGACAAAAAATCCAAAAGTCTCCCAATCCAAAAGTCCCCAAATCCCATAGTCCAAAAATCCTAAAGTCCAAAAATTCTGATGCAGAATTAGAATTTAGCGTTTAGAATTTAGAATTTAGCGCTTTGAATTTCATCCCTTATGATCAATCTTTTCAGAACCTTTAATCCATTCAATGCTGTATGGCTAATCATCGTACTGTTTTTGTCGCGTGTGGGTTATTTGTTTCATGTTCCCGATAAGCTGGAGTTCATTTTTGTGGAGCCCTTTGCCCGCTTGCTGATACCGGTTGCTTATGAATACGCGCTTTCGCCGGTTTTAAATATTTTTCTGGCGGCGGTACTGGTTTTTATACAGGCGCTGTTATTAAATTACCTTATCAACTTTCATAATTTGCTCGGTAAGCCCACGTTTTTGCCGGCGTTGATGTATGTTACCCTTTCGGGCTTATTCGCCCCCTTCCTGATACTGAGCGCCCCGCTGATCTGTAATTTCCTGCTGATATGGATGTTGTTTAAGCTGTTTAGCCTGTACAAAGGCGAAGATGCAAAATCAACTGTGTACGATCTGGGCATGATAGTAGCCCTGGGTTCGCTCATCTATTTCCCCTTTATTTATCTGTTTTTGTCTATCTGGATAGCGCTGGTGCTTTTTAAACCTTTCAATTGGCGCGAGTGGATAGCCGGGATATTAGGTTATGCTACTGTGTTTTTCTTCCTGGCGGTTTTTTATTATCTGAATGATCGTATTAAAAACTTTGGCAACATCTGGCTGCCTTTAGGAACCAAATTTCCGGATCATCTCAGCATCAACTCCTATAATTACCTGCTGCTTATCCCGGTGATCATGATCCTGGTGCTTTGTTTTTTTAAATTACAGCAAAACTTCTTTAAAAGTTACGTGCAAACCCGTAAATCGTTCCAGTTATTATTCCTTATTTTTCTGATCACCGCTTTTTCATTTTATGTGAACGCGGCCTTCCATTTGAATCACTTTTTATTATGTGTGGCCCCTGTTGCAGTGTTTTTTGCCTACTTTTTTTTGTATGCAACCCGTAAATGGTTCTATGAAAGCCTGTTCTTATTGCTGCTAATCAGCATTATCTACTTTCAGTTTAACAAATTTTAACTTTTACATTCGTTCAAATTTCAACGGTTATATTAGTTTTGTAGCATGAAGTTTGGAGTAGTTATATTTCCCGGGTCTAATTGTGATGAAGACATCATATATGTATTAGAAAAAATAATGGGTCAGCAGGTGGTTAGGTTATGGCATAAAGACCATGATCTGCAAGGTGTTGACTTTGTTGTTTTACCAGGCGGTTTTTCTTTTGGCGATTATCTTCGCTCTGGCGCGATATCCCGTTTTTCACCCATCATGCAGGAGGTTATACAATTTGCAGCAAAAGGTGGCTATGTAATGGGTATCTGCAACGGTTTCCAGATATTGACCGAAGCAGGCCTGCTTGATGGCGCTTTATTACACAATGAAAACCGCAAGTTTATTTGCCGTAACATCTATTTGAAACCGCAAACAACCCAATCATTACTTACAGCCCAATTGGTACAGGATCAGGCTTATAAAATACCTATTGCTCATGGCGAGGGTAACTATTTTGCCAGTGCCGATGTAGTAAAGGCGCTGAATGATAAAGACCAGGTATTGTTCAGGTACTGTGATGAGGCCGGTAACATTGTTGCCGATGCCAATCCTAACGGATCATTGGAAAACATTGCCGGTATTTGCAACGCCAACAGGAATGTATTTGGATTAATGCCTCACCCTGAACGCGCCGCCGACAGTTTGCTGGCTAACGAGGATGGACTGGCTATTTTTGAATCTATATTATCATTAATTAAGGCCTGATGACCAATTTGGTTATCGATATTGGTAATACGTATACAAAAATAGCGGTTTTTAAGCTGAATGAACTGTTAGCAGTAATGCAATTTGAAACGGTTGACCCTGACACGCTGGATAATTTTTTAAATAATTATCAGATCGACAGGGCAATCATATCATCTGTAAAAAAACATGTTGAACCCTGGCAAACCGGTTTAGAGGCAAAAATGCCGGTAACCTATTTCAACGCGTTAATAAACAGCGGTATACAGAACCATTATTTAACCCCTGAAACTCTTGGTACTGATCGTTTAGCGGCTGTTATAGGAGCAAGCCATACTTACCCGGAGCTCAATAGTCTGGTAATTACCGGCGGAACCGCTATAACATATGATTACGTTGATGCAGCCGGAAATTATTTTGGCGGCAGTATATCACCGGGACTAAATATGCGTTATAAGGCTTTAAATTATTATACAGCCGGCCTGCCATTGATCAGTACAGACGCCGCCTTTAATGCAGCATATGGCGATAGTACCGAAACAGCTATACGCTCGGGTGTGCAAAACGGAATAAAATATGAACTATTGGGGTTTATGGAAAGCTATAAAGCCAGCAATCCCCAACTAAATATCGTGTTAAGTGGGGGCGACAGTATTTTTTTTGATACTCTATTGAAAAATAGCATCTTTGCCCCCTATATTAAAATTGAACCTTATTTGGTTTTAAAAGGATTAAACGCAGCTATACAAAAGCATAATGATTAAATATACCAGGTTTTTTATAACACTTTTATTGGCTGTTAGTGCATTTGCAGCACATTCACAATCAACGGCGACCACCAGCTCTCCATATTCAAGATATGGTATAGGCGATATTGATCCTCAGTTAATGCCTCAGAATATAGGTATGGGTGGTATTGGCGTGGCCACTAACAAAATAAGTTTGTTTAACAATATCAATATAGTAAACCCGGCTTCATATGGCGCCATAAACCTCACTACCATTGATATAGGTTTATATAGCAACTTTTTAACCCTGAGCCAAACGGGCTCTGCCAGTCAGAAAAATAGCAATTTCAGGTTAAGCCATCTGGCTTTTGCTATACCGGTAACCAAACACTCTGCATTGAGCTTTGGCTTGTTGCCTTATAGCGAGCGTGGTTATAATTATAAAAACACCGTTAAAGGAAACGGCGCGATACCTGCCGATACTAACCTTACTAATTATACTTACAGTGGCGATGGTGGTTTATCAAAAGCTTATTTTGGTTATGGTTTTGGTATAGGCAAACACCTCTTGATCGGTGCTAACGTATCTTACATCTTCGGTACGTTAAAAGACATTAGTACAACAGAAATAACCACTAATATTAACGGGGTAATATATCCGCTACCAGGTACAATCAACTCAAAAATTGAGTCAAGCAATTCTATTGCCGGGTTAAATTATGATTATGGTGTACAATACTCCGTGGATTTTTCTGATACCAAGCACCTTACTTTCGGGTATTCGGGCTCGTTAAACTCCAAGCTGAATTCTACCAGCAGTTTTATTGTAAGCCAGTATTTTAATGATGCCAGCGGTAACGAAGATATTCCCTTGGACAGCGTTATCAATAAACAGAGTTCCAAAACAAAAATAAAACTCCCGCTAACCAACCGGTTTGGTATATCGTTCCAAAGCGATGGCAAGTTCCTGGTAGGAGCTGATTATACCATGAGCAAATGGTCGCAATTATCAATTGGTGGTGTAGATCAGGGTTTGCAGGATAGCCGTACGTTTAACATCGGTGGTCAGTATACACCAAACATTGCTACCTTACGTAACTACCTGGCTTCAGTTGATTACCGTTTAGGGGCTATCTACGATGAAACTTATATGATGGTTAACAATACCAGGATTAAAAGATACGCTCTTACCGCAGGTGTTGGTATGCCCTTACGACCTAATAACGGTAGTTTCTACAAGATCAATATCTCTGCCGAAGTTGGTAGAAGAGGTTCGCTGGTGAATGGCCTGGTGCGTGAAAACTATGTTAATATCCATTTAGGCTTTACCCTGAACGATAAGTGGTTCCAGAAATATAAATTTGATTAATCTTAGTATTAAGATATCAGATGTGAGATATGAGATATGAGACACAGGTATTGCTTAACCTCATAAAGGTTAAAAATAAAACATTAGGTATCAGGATATTTGTATCCCGAATGATCTCCTGTCTCACATCTCATATCTCATATCTCATATCTATGATATTGCTTGTGCTTTTTATATCATCCTGCGAGAACGATCTGAACAAGGTTAAAGAGATCGCATCAAACGAGGTAGGTACCATAGTGGAGCCTACTACCGGTGTTGATCTTATCCTGAGCGACTCGGCTAAAGTAACTATACACCTCACCGCGCCTTTAATATTGCAGTACAATCCTCAGAATACCAAAACCACTTATAAAGTAGCGCCTAAAGGGATCAAGGTAATTCATTACGACAAACTAACCCAAAAGCAGGATGGTACCATTATTGCCGATACCGGCATACTGCACGCGGGCGAAAAATTGTATGAGTTCCGGAAAAACGTAGTGGCCACCAACGCCCAGGGCGATGTTTACAAATCAGATGAGCTGTTTTGGGATTCGGCCACTAAAAAAGTATACTCCCATAAAGTTGTGGAGGTTTTTATGAAAAGTGGGAATGTAATGAACGGGAATAGTTTTGAGAGCGATGACGCCTTTTTACACCCCTCTCTTAAGAATAGTAAAGGGGTGTTTCATGTAGATGAAAACGGGGCTCAGTAACGTTTTTTTATCAGGAAAATTTTGTGTTATAGAATTTTACTAAAAATTGTATCTTGCGCCCTCTTTTGAGCAATAGAAACCGTCATGAGTTGTCCTTTAAAAAATAGATTAGCGCATGATAGCTTCATTTCCTTTAAAGAACAGATTATTATAAGAAAAATAATTATAAAAAGTATATGGGTATAATGGGTTATTTGCGCGACCGGATGGGGAAAATTGTTGCCATCCTTATTGGTTTAGCGCTCCTTGCTTTTATTGTAAGTGAGGTTGTAAGGTCGGGTGGCTCTTTTTTCAGAGACGATAGCAACGAATTGGCTGTGGTGAACGGCGAAAAGGTGCCTTACGATGAGTTTAATAAAAAACTGGAACAAAATACTGCACAGTTTAAACAAGCGGGGCAAGCTATTTCTCCGCAGATCACCAGTTACATACAGGAAACTACCTGGAACCAATACCTGAGCCAGATACTGATGGGCAAAGAGATTGAAAAATTAGGTATTGTAGTTGGCACCGACGAAAGCACATCAATGGTTAATGGCAATAGCCCCGACCCACAGATAGCACGTCAGTTCTCTGATCCGCAAACCGGCCAGTTTGATCGTAACAAATTAAACCAGTTTTTGAGCTACCTGCAATCAGCAAAAGCCGATCCAACTCAAAAACAAGCCTGGGCCGATTTCCTAACCCAATTGATCGAAGCAAAGAAAGCGACTAAATACATGGCTTTGGTTACCAACGGCTTGTATGTGAACTCGCTGGATGCTAAAGATGATTATGAAGCAAAAAACAAACTGGTGAATTTTAAATATGCCACATTGGATTATGCTTCTATTCCTGATGCCAAGGTTACTTTAACTGATGAGGACTACAGTACTTATTATAACGCGCACAAAGGCGAATTCAAGAATCCGCAGGATGTACGTTCATTTGAGTACGTAAGCTTTAACGCGGCGCCGTCAAAAGACGATAGTGTTGCTATAAAGGCACAGGTTGATAAACTGGCCGACGCTTTTAAAGCCAGCACCAACGATTCGCTTTTTGTGCAGATCAATTCTGAAACAAAAACGCCTGTCAGCTTCCAGAAAAAAGGCGGATTGGAGCCAAAACTGGATACCGTGATGTTTAACGCGGCTAAAGGTTTTGTATATGGTCCTTACATATCAAACGGCAGCTACAAATTGGCTAAATTGACTGATGAGAAAACAACTTTTGATTCGGTAAAAACCCGTCATATACTAATTAACCCGGCTGCCGAAGGTGGTGTTGAAAAAGCTATCGCTAAAGCCGATTCAATCAAGAAACTGATTCAGGGCGGTAAATCATTTACCGATCTGGCTGCTACTTTCTCTGCTGATAAAGGCAGCGGTACAAAAGGCGGCGATATCCCTGCATTTGACGTTAATGGTGCTATGGGTGGTGGCCAGGGCCAGATCACTCCGGAATATACCAACGCTGCTTTTAAAGCAAGCAAAGGCGATCTGATCGTGGTTACTTCACAATTTGGAGTACACCTGATCCAGATAGAAGATCAAAAAGGATCTGTAAAAGTGGTAAAAGTTGCCGTTGTTGATAAACCAATAGCAGCCAGCAGCAAAACTCAAACAGTAGCATACAGCCACGCGCAGCAATTTTTGGGTAACCTTACCAAAGATAACTTTGACGCCGAGGTAAAAAAAGAAGGCTTAAAAAAGAGCGTAGCTGAGGATTTTACAGGTGTTGCAGCCAGCTTACCAGGCTTGGATAATGCACGCGACATTGTAAGATGGGCATATAAAGCCGAAAAAGGTGATATCACTGATAAAGTATTTACCGTAGGTGATCAGTACGTTGTTACCCGCCTAACCGAAATTAAGCCTAAAGGCATATTACCATTAGAGGCTGTTAAAAAACAAATTGAACCAGCCGTACGCAACGAAGTAAAAGCTAAGCAACTGGACGAGAAATTCCAGGGTGCTACAAGCATCGACCAGGCTGCTCAAAAAGCAGGCGTTAAGGTTGTTCCTGTTCAAAACGTGGTTTTTGCAAACCCGATCATCCCAGGAGCATCATTGGAATATAAAGTGATCGGTTCTATTTTTGGTTCACAACCTAACAAACTCTCTAAACCGGTTAACGGTCAGCAAGGTGTTTATGTATACGTTGTGGATGGTTTCACTAATCCTGCGGCACTTACAAATAACGTAAGAGAGAAACAACAAATAGCCCAGGCATTAATGCAACGGGCGGCAGGCCAGATACTGGATGCCTTGAAAGATAATGCTATTGTAAAAGATAACAGGTACAAACTGTTATAAGAAAATTTTAAAGTAATTTTGTGTCCGGGATCAGTCTGAGTGCTGTTCCCGGATTTTTTTTGATCTCAGATTTAAAACTTTAAAGTTTAGGTTTTAGAATTTAGTGTTTAAAACAATGGATATACAGGAAAATATAGTGAATAAAGTAGCACAGAGTGGCCTGGTCACTTTGGATCCTGCTGCTTTTTATCCAGCCGGCGAGCGTGTTATTTATGATATTAAAGATAACCTGTTCCACGGTTTGATGCTGCGCGAGAAAGATTTCAGGGAGTTTATAAAAGAACACGACTGGGCACAATATACCGGCAAAAATGTGGGTATCACCTGCACCGCCGATGCCATTGTACCCGCATGGGCCTATATGCTGTTAGCTAATCGTATGGCTCCGTATGCCCGGGAGATTGTTTTTGGCGATGAAGCTGTATTGGAAACCGTACTGTTTGAAAAAGAAATAGCCAAAGCCGATTTTGAGCAATACCGCGATCAGCGTATTGTACTAAAAGGCTGTGGTGATACAGAAGTACCGGTTTCGGCCTATGTGGAACTCACCAAAAAACTTACCCCGATAGTAAAAAGCCTGATGTTCGGCGAGCCCTGCTCAACCGTACCCATTTATAAGCGAAAAGATTAATTTTTTAGTATCAAGTAGAATTTTAGTATCAAGTAGTTAGTATCAAGTATCAAGATTTCGTCTGGACAGTAAATGCTCTTTTTAGGGTCGTTATACTTGATACTAGCTACTTGATACTATCCTCATACAATAAAAGCGCGATTAAACCATTTATAGTAAAGCTTTGTCATATCTTCGGCCCGCTATTTGTCAGTGGGTGTGTGATATAAAAAGCAATTATTGCTAATGAGAAAATCCCTTTTGTTTACCATGTTACTCTTTTTATGGGGTAGCAAAGTTTTTTCGCAGGAACTTACAAAAATCAGCGAACCTGTTTTTAAAGTAGGCGAAAAGCTAAGCTATAAAATGAAATACGGTGTATTTACCGCTGCCGAGGCTGATATCAGGGTAGAAGCCAGTGATAAAAAGCTTGATGGCCCCGCTTTTCATTTAATAGCAGAGGGTAAAACGGCAGGCTCTTTTGACTTCTTTTACAAAGTGCGCAATAAGTACGAATCATACGTTGATCAAAATACCCTGATGCCCTATTTTTATACCGAGAACAGGCGGGAGGGGAAATGGAAGCATACAGATAATGTAAGCTTTGATCATAAGGATAATAAGGTAACCGCCAATAAAGGAGTGTTTACGTTTAAAGGACAAACATTTGATTTTGTATCGGCCTATTATTTTGCCCGCACTATTGATGTTTCCAAAATGAAAGTAGGGGAGAAATTTGAATTGCAATACTTCCTGGAAGATGGCTTTCATTCCATGGGTATCACCTACGTGGGTACCGAAGTGGTGAGTTGTTCGATGGGGAAATTCAACTGTCTTAAATTTAATCCAACAATCATCCCTGGGCGTATTTTCAGAAAAGATAGTAAATTGTACCTTTGGATAACAAATGATGGCAACAGGATACCAGTAAAGGCGCATGTGGAGGTTATACTGGGCAGTATAACCATGGATCTGCAAGCAGCCAGTGGTTTAAAGTATCCGTTAAACCCTATAAAAAAATAATTAAAAGAATATGATTGAGGTTGGTAATGTTTTGGTGCACGAGGATGTAGTGAAAGAGAATTTTGTTTGTAACCTTAACAAATGCAAAGGCGCCTGTTGTTTAGAGGGTGATTCGGGTGCGCCCTTAAATGCCGATGAGCTTGATATTTTAAAAGAGATATACCCTAAAGTGAAACCTTATCTTACCGAAAAGGGGATCAAAACCATTGAAAAGGTTGGCACTTATGTAAAAGATTTCGAAGGTGATTATACCACGCCTTGTGTTGATGTAAATAAAGAGTGTGCTTACGTAATATGGGAAAACGGTGTTACTAAATGTGGTATCGAGAAAGCTTACGAGCAGGGCGCTATCAGCTGGAAAAAACCTATCTCCTGCCACTTATATCCTATACGTATTACCGCCTACCCCGAATTTGATGTGTTGAATTACGATCGTTGGAGCATTTGCAGCCCTGCATGTTCATTCGGGGATGAGCTTAAAGTACGGGTACATGAATTTTTGAAGGATCCCTTGATACGCAAATATGGGAAGGAATGGTATCAGGAACTGGAGAATGAAGTTTCAGGCATTTAAGAGAGGCAAGGAAAGATTTTTAGAGCAAAGAGCAAGGATTTTTGGAACAAGGATAATAGTTGATTACTGTCCTTACTCCGAAGATCTTTGTTCTTTGCTCCCCAAATCCTTGCTCTAAAAATCCTTGTTCCAAAAAATCTTAATTCTCATTGTTTTTGGATAATATTGTAACTTATAAGTCATATCCAATAAACACTTATGAAAACAGCTTTAATAACGGGTATAACAGGTCAGGATGGTGCATATCTCGCCGAATTCTTACTGAAAAAAGGATATGCTGTACATGGTGTAAAACGGCGGTCGTCATTATTTAATACCGATCGTATAGACCATCTTTATCATGACCCACATGAACCCGATGTAAAGTTTAAGCTGCATTACGGCGATCTGACCGATTCCACTAACCTCATCAGGTTGGTGCAGGAAGTACAGCCCGATGAAATATATAACCTGGCTGCGCAAAGCCATGTAAAGGTAAGTTTTGATACACCCGAATATACCGCCAACGCCGATGGTATTGGTACCCTGCGAATCCTGGAAGCTGTACGGTTATTAGGTCTAACACAAAAAACGCGTATATACCAGGCTTCAACATCCGAACTTTATGGCCTGGTGCAGGCTGTGCCGCAAAGTGAAACCACACCATTTTATCCGCGGTCGCCATACGCTGTAGCTAAACTATACGGCTACTGGATCATTGTAAATTACCGCGAAGCCTATAACATGTATGCCTGTAATGGCATCCTGTTTAATCATGAAAGCCCTATCCGTGGCGAAACTTTTGTAACCCGTAAAATTACACGGGCTGCGGCAAAAATAGCGCTGGGTTTGCAGGATTGCCTGTATGTGGGTAACCTCTCGGCACAGCGCGACTGGGGGCATGCTAAAGATTATATTGAAGCCATGTGGCTAATGCTGCAGCAAGAAAAGGCCGAAGATTTTGTGATTGCTACCGGTGTTACTACTACCGTTCGTGATTTTATAAAAATGGCTTTCAATGAATTAGGCATCGAAGTAGAGTTTAGCGGCAAGGATGAACATGAGCGTGGCGTGATTATTGATATTGATGAGCAAAAAGCGAAAGAGCTGGGCTTAAATACAGATGCCCTTAAGTTTGGACAAACCGTAGTAAAGGTTGATACCAAATACTTTAGGCCAACCGAGGTTGAACTGTTAATTGGAGACGCTACAAAGGCTTTTGAAAAATTAGGATGGAAACCTAAATATGACCTTCAGGCCCTGGTTACAGATATGGTGTTATCGGACCTGCACCTGGTTAAAAAGGATGAATATCTGAAAAAAGGCGGTTTTAACACGCTTAATTACTTTGAATAAAATTTATCAATTCTGCATGAAGAAAATATTTACCAGCGTTATACTATTATTTTTAATAAGCGGGATTGTAAAGGCACAATCAGTATATCAACCTTACTCTTATCAGTTTTACCAGAAACTGGATGCCGATGTTTATTCCACGCAAACCCGTGTACATAGCTCAATAAAACCCTTTTTTGTTGATGATTCATTGATAAGGTTTCATTATGATTCTTTAATGAATTTGAGCGGACTAAAAGGGAAATTCTTTACCGAGCACCAGATTGATGTGAAGGGGAAAGGCTACACTTTTTACACCGATCTTTTACCCGATTTTAACCTGAGCCGGGATTTTTCCAATAAAAAGAACACCAACTCGGGCTCACTTGGGCTGCAGGTAGGGGGTACCGTTGGTAATAAGTTATCCTATAATGTGAGCGCCTATGAAAACAGGGCCGTGCTTCCTGATTACCTGGCCACTTATACCAACCAGGTAGGTATAGCTCCCGGGCAGGCCTATGCAGGTATTTATGGTAATGAGTATCGTTGGTCGTACATTACCGCATTGGTATCATACACCCCCAATAAATATTTGAACGTAACCGCCGGGCGTGATAAAACTTTTATTGGTGATGGCTATCGCTCTGAGCTTTTATCTGATTATGCCTCACCATATCCTTTCATTAAACTAACCGCGACCCTTGGTAATGTAAGATACATGGCCATGTGGGCCTATTTTAATGATCCGTTATCTGTTAAAGTAGATAATGGCGACCGTAAAAAATATGGCGTATTCCATTACCTGGATTGGAATGTAAGTAACCGGCTTTCGTTAGGTTTTTTTGATGCGGTTATCTGGCCTGCTAAAGACGACCTTGGCCATGAGCGTGGTTTTGATTTTACTTATATCAACCCTGTTATATTCTTACGGCCTGTTGAGGCAACAAACGGCTCGCCGGATAATGCTTTGATCGGGTTAACAGGTAAATATAAACTTACAGACGGCGTTACAGTCTACGGTCAGTTTGCGCTTGATGAGTTTGAGGCGAAAAACTTTTTCTCCAGCAATGGCAGTTCTCGAAATAAATATGGCTGGCAATTGGGACTTAGAGGCGCAAACCTGTTTAATGTAAGTGGATTAAATTACCTGTTGGAAACTAATAACGTAAAGCCATACACCTATTCAGAGCGTAGTTCCATAGTTAACTATTCTGAAAATGGCGAACCATTAGCGCATCCATGGGGAGCAAACTTTCGCGAAGTGGTTGGCTTGCTGAATTACTCCTACAAAAGATTCGATTTTTCCGGAGAGCTTGATTATGGGCACTATGGTTTAGATACAGATAATCTTAATTTCGGTAAAGATCTGTTTCAGCAATATATAGATCCGGCAAGGGCTTTGGGCAACTATACCGGCCAGGGCTTAACAACCAATATGGTTTATGTAGAAGGTAAAGTAGCTTATTTGCTAAACCCTAAATATAACCTGCGTTTTGAATTAGGCGGAATTTACCGTTCTGAAAAGAACAGCCAGTTTCATGACAAAACGGGCATGATAACTTTTGGTATACGCAGCTCGTTCCGGGCTATTTACAATGATTTAGCGAGTTATAAAACACATTAGTAGTCAAAAAGTCTTGAGTTCTGAGTTTGAAGTCATAAACCCGGGAGGGCGTATACGACTTAATACTCAGAACTCAAGACTCTCGACTTAGAACTTAAGACGCTATGGTATGTGTATTATGCTTAGCGCCTAAATTTCTAACCTGTGCTATAATGTGTTGCGCATCATAGCCGCATTCGGCCCAAAGTTCGGGTTGTTCACCGTGCTCTATGATCTTATCCGGTATACCCAGGCGTTTTACCGTTGTATTCTGATATTCATTGTCGGCCATAAATTCCAGTACCGCGCTTCCCATGCCTCCTTCAAGACAGCCATCCTCAACCGTAATTACTTTGCTGAACTTCTTAAATACTTCGTGAAGCAAGGCTTCGTCAAGCGGTTTTACAAAGCGCAGGTCATAATGCGCTGGGTAATAGCCTTCGGTGTTTAGGGCGGTAGTGGCTTTTACTACTTCGTTACCGATGGCACCTATGGATAGGATAGCTACCTCGTCGCCATCGCAAACTTTGCGGCCTTTACCAACAGGTATGGCCTTGAACGGACGCTGCCAATCAACCATTACACCGTTACCACGAGGATATCTGATCACAAACGGGCCCATGTTTTCTTGCTGAGCGGTAAACATCAAGTTACGCAGCTCTTCTTCGTTCATTGGTGCAGATACCGTCATATTGGGTATGCAGCGCATAAAAGCCAGGTCATAAGCGCCATGATGGGTTGGCCCATCGGCTCCTACGAGGCCGGCCCTGTCCAGACAGAATATCACATTGAGTTTTTGAATGGCCACGTCGTGTATCACCTGATCATACGCCCTTTGCATAAAGCTGGAATATATATTGCAGAATGGTACCAAACCTTGAGTAGCCAATCCCGCCGAAAATGTTACCGCGTGCTGTTCGGCTATGCCTACGTCAAAAGCGCGGGTTGGCATGGCTTTCATCATGAGGTTAAGCGAGCATCCCGAAGGCATGGCCGGGGTAATTCCTATAATTTTAGGATTTTGCTCGGCCAGTTCAATAATACTGTGCCCAAAAACATCCTGGTATTTAGGTGGCTGTGGTTTATCGTACTTGGTTTTCTTGATCTCACCGGTTATTTTATCAAATAAACCTGGAGCGTGCCATTTGGTCTGGTCTTTTTCGGCCAGGGCATAGCCTTTACCTTTGGTGGTAATGCAATGCAATAATTTGGGCCCTGGTATATCGCGCAGGTCTTTGAGCACTTTTACCAGGTGGTTTACATCATGACCATCAATAGGGCCAAAATACCTGAACTTAAGGGCCTCAAAAAAGTTACTGCGTTTTAGCAGAGTTCCCTTAATGCTTTTTTCTATCTTCTGCGCTATTTTAAAGGCATCCGGGCCTATGGCTGATAGCTTGCCCAGTACGTGGGCTATATCGTCCCTGAAGCGGTTATATGGCTTGGATGTGGTGATATCTGTAAGGTATTCCTTTAACGCGCCCACATTGGGGTCGATAGACATGTTATTGTCGTTCAGGATCACCAGTAAGTTTGAACTTTCAATTCCGGCATGGTTAAGCGCTTCAAAGGCCATACCCGCGGTCATGGCGCCATCGCCAATAACAGCAACGTGCTGTCTGTCGGTCTCGCCTTTGTAATGCGAAGCTACGGCCATACCAAGCGCTACAGAAATAGAGGTAGAGGAGTGCCCTACACCAAAGGTATCGTATTCGCTTTCTGAACGTTTTGGAAAGCCGCTGAGGCCTTTATATATACGGTTGGTATGAAATTCGTCACGGCGGCCGGTAAGTATTTTATGGCCGTAAGCCTGGTGGCCTACATCCCAAACTAATTGATCATAGGGGGTGTTCAGTACGTATTGAAGGGCCACTGTTAACTCTACAACACCTAAACTGGCAGCAAAATGGCCACCATTTACCGATACCACATCAATAATATACTGGCGCAGTTCCTGGCAAACCTGTTCAAGCTCAGTTTCGTTAAGTCGCTTTAAATCAGATGGATAATTTATTGTTTTTAATAAATCCCCGGCTGGTACCTGCATTGACATTTGTAAGAATATTTAACTTACAAAGTAAGTTAAATATTTATAAAAACAGGTTATCTAAATGTATTTATTGTTTCGGGAATTCTACATCTTTATTGATGATACGCTCGAATTACTCGAAAATGACTTTGATGAATATGCTTATGAATTAATTAATAACGATTATCTGTGCAGAGGTTACAGTCTAATTTCATAATACTTATTTACAATAAGAATTCGCAAATACACCTACACTAGTAATGTCACCATCTGTCAAATTATATTTCTTTTTTATTTTTTTTATTGAAGTAATTTCCAATTGCTCTTGATAAGCATCGTGTTCTTTACCATAATCGGGAAAAGCACGGTCAGCTTTGTGGATACTTTCAAGATAAAAACCATCAAGCATTTTGCTAAAGCTGCATAATTCTAAATGCCTAAGGGCAAGAAGTTTATTTAGTTTTTCAAGTTCTACCTCATCCTTTGATTTTTTGTCATCTTTAAGACCAATCAGAGCATTTACTTTTAAGTCATTATAACTTATTCTTGGTTCGTTATCACTCGGGGCTTTCATTAACATTCCAATCCACTCCGCTTTATTAGTTTTTGCCATATTTTCAGAAGTGAAAAGATATACTCCTATCACGGTTGGCTCTTGAAAACTACTATATCCACTTTCATGTTTATTAGTTTCATAAATCAGATTAAGTGCATTTTTAATTTCTTTTTTATCGGTTAGGTCTTTTTTTAGATAGGCATAAATAACTAATTGAGCCTTATATGGTAAATCAGTTTTAACCTTATCAACTATTGTAAATGTACTATCTACTGTGTTAGTTGCAGTTTGTTTCTGAGAAGAATTACAGGAAATTAAAAGGAGAGCTAATAGGGGGAATAATAATATTCTTTTCATTACATGATTGTGTAAGGTGTTTTATTCAAATGTAATTATTTAGGTTTTAGTTTATGTAATTGCCTAATTATTGGTGTTATTTTAAAAGTTATAGCATGCTTTATTCATTTTTTCATGATTCCAGTCTCATGATACTTGATACTAGCTACTTGATACTAAAAAATCTTATTTTTACAACAGATTTATGACCGACGACAGTTTTGCTATAAAATTACCCCAATTTGAAGGTCCGTTTGATCTGCTGCTTTTTTTTATTGAAAGGGATGAGCTGGATATACATGATATCCCCATAGCTCGCATAGCCGATGATTTTTTAAACTACATACACCAAATGACCAGCCTTAACATGGAGCTGGCCAGCGAGTTTATTTTTGTGGCCGCCACGCTGATGCGTATCAAGGCAAAAATGTTACTACCCCGTTATGAGGCTGATGATGCCGGCGACGAAGCCGATACCAAAGAAAACCTGATCAGGAAACTGATAGAGTATAAAAAATTCAAGGAACTGTGCGAAGAGATACGCCCTTATGAAGAAGAGCGTTTTAAACAGGAAAAGCGGGGTAATATCAGGCATGACCTGGAGCAGGTAGAAAAGGTTACCCACCCCGGTGAAGAATTATCGGAGTTAAGTTTATACAAGCTGATGATGGTGCATGAGCGGCTGATGCGTAATTATCTTAACCGTAGCGAAGAGGTAAAGCATACCGTTGTTCAATACCCTTATACTATCGAAAAGCAAAAGAAAGCGGTAAGCGATCTGCTCAAGATCAATAAAATGCTTGATTTTAAAGCGATTGCCGGGCATTCAGAAAATAAGGTACACTTTGTTTATAATTTCCTGGCTGTTTTAGAAATGCTGCAGCAGGAGCTGATAGATATACAGATTGGATTAGGATATAATAATTTCTGGATATCGGCCAGAGAGGAGCTTAAAGCAGAAAGCCCGGAACCGAAAGCTTAAAGAGGAACGCCCAAAGCAGAAAGCTTTTAGGTACTGATGACATATCTAATAAGTTCAGCAGAAAAAGCTTTGAGCTTTCTGCCAAAACTTGTGTAATAAGCAAAGAGTCAAGGCTCAATACAAAAAAGCTTTCAGCTTTTAGCCTTAGGCTTTAGGCTTTTTGCTAACTTAGCCCCCGTTATAAATACAGTGCCGTTTTAATTATATATAATGAAAAGAGACAAATTAATTTTTAAGTTATTGGATGAAGAGCAACAACGCCAGGAAGAGGGTATTGAGCTGATAGCATCTGAGAATTTTGTGAGCCGTCAGGTTATGGAAGCTGCAGGTTCTGTTGCCACCAATAAATACGCCGAAGGTTTACCAGGCAAACGTTATTATGGCGGCTGCCAGGTAGTTGATGAAATTGAAACCATCGCTATTGAAAGAGCTAAGCAACTGTTCAATGCCGAGTGGGCAAATGTTCAACCACACTCAGGTGCTCAGGCTAATGCTGCTGTAATGCTGGCAGTTCTTCAACCGGGCGATAAAATATTAGGATTTGATCTGTCACATGGTGGCCACTTAACCCATGGCTCACCGGTTAACTTTTCTGGTAAATTATATGAGCCGCATTTTTACGGCGTAGTTAGAGAAACCGGACTGGTTGATTATAAACAACTGGAAAAAGTTGCCCTTAAAGAAAAACCAAAACTGATCATTTGTGGCGCTTCGGCTTACTCGCGCGATTGGGATTATGAATTTATACGTAAGGTTGCAGATAAAATAGGCGCATTGGTACTGGCTGATATATCACACCCTGCCGGGCTTATTGCCAGAGGGTTATTAGCCGATCCGCTGCCGCATTGCCATATAGTTACTACCACAACACATAAAACATTACGCGGCCCGCGTGGTGGCCTGATCCTTTTAGGTAAGGACTTTGAAAATCCATTTGGTATAAAAACGCCTAAAGGCGAAGTAAGGATGATGTCGTCATTACTGGATATGGCTGTTTTCCCGGGCACACAAGGTGGCCCATTGGAGCACATCATAGCGGCAAAAGCGATAGCCTTTGGCGAAGCTTTAAGCGAAAGCTATATGAAATACATTCTGCAGGTTAAAAAGAATGCTGCGGCTATGGCCGAAGCGTTTGTTAAGCGGGGTTATGAGATCATATCAGGGGGGACAGATAACCATTTAATGCTGATCGATCTGCGTAATAAAAACATTACCGGTAAAGCGGCCGAAAACGCTTTGGTAACAGCGGATATCACCGTAAATAAAAATATGGTTCCTTATGATGATAAGTCGCCGTTTGTTACTTCTGGTATACGCGTGGGCACCGCAGCTATTACCACCCGTGGCATGAAAGAGAAGCAAATGGAACACATTGTAGAACTGATAGATGCGGTAATTGTTGACCCTGAAAATGAACCTTCTTTAAAGAAAATACGTAAAAAGGTCCACAAGCTGATGTACGATTATCCGTTGTACAGAGAAAGCAGCGCGGAATAATTAATGACCCAAAGGCAGCAGGAAAATTTAATAATTCAAAAGGAACGTTTAGAGGCCCTGCTGTCGTACCATATTTTAGATACGCCTCCTGAAAAGGAGTACGATGCTATTACCCGCCTTACATCTTATGTATGTAATGTTCCTGTTGTCCTCATCACCCTGATTGATGCCGACAGGCAATGGGTTAAGTCTAAATTTAGCGCCGGTACTGATGAAATCATCAGTGCCGGCGCTTTTTGCAATAGTACCATCCTGACTGACCAGATACTGGAGATAAGTGATACCCTGCTTAATGAAACCTTTAAGGATAACGTTGAGGTTGTAAGTCAGCATGTACGGTTTTATGCCGGTGCGCCCCTGATTGACCCGAATGGACATCATTTAGGAACCATTTGTATTATTGATACTGTACCCCACACGCTCAGCACCGAACAGCGCGACGCTTTGCGGATACTGGCCGATAAGGTGATGTCGCACTTTCTATTGCGCAAACGAAATAGAGACCTGGAAGAAAGCCTTGCAGTTCATAAAGAGTTTCACGACCTTTTTGACAGCTCTCCCGATATTCATTGTATTCTGGATCGAGATTTTAAAATTGAGCGGATCAACCAGTCTGTTAAACAGGTTTTAGGCTATACCGTAGAGGAGGTAACCGGAAAACCGATATGGGATTTCTTCAGGGAGAAGGAAAGGGATATGTTTCTGAATAAATTGCGGGAGGGGTTAAATGGGCAGGATAAATTTGAATTTGAAACACCCATTTTTGCGCCGGATCATGCTGTTAAATGGTTAAGCTGGGCGGCAACGTTTAAAGGCGATAAATGGTTTGCCAGCGGCAGGGATGTAAGTTATCAGAAGCAGGTTGTAAAAGAACTCAAACAATTATCGCTGGTGGCCAGTAAAGTTGTTAATGGTGTAGTGATCAGTAATGCTGCCGATGAAGTAGTGTGGGTGAATGAAGCGTTTGAACATATTACCGGTTATAACCTTACGGATGTTGAAAATAAGTACCTGGGCGCCACTTTAAAAGGTAAGCCGGTTGACAACGCGGCTATTGAAAAATTAGAGGCGTCGATAAAAAAGAAAGAATCATACGAAGTAGATCTGCTTATTGATCGAAAAGATGGAACCCCGATATGGATCACAGTTGTTAATTCTGTTATTCATAATCAAAAAGGAGAGATCGATAAATCCATCAGGATTGTTATTGATATTACCACCCGTAAAAAGATTGAGCAGGAGTTAGAGATATTGTCTTTTGCAGCCAGAAAATCGCCCAGTGGTATTTTTATACGCGATGCAGAAGGCAAAATGCTCTGGATGAATGAGGCTCTGGAAAATATCATCGGTTATTCGTTTGCCGAGTTAGAAGGAAAGATCATGGGTAATACCCTGGTTGGTGAAGATACTGACCTGGCCGTGTTTGAAAGCGCGGTAAAAGCCGTAAGAGAAAACAGACCATATGAGATCGAGATAAAAATATACAAAAAGGATAAAACCGCACGCTGGGTATTTTTATCCAACAGCCCGCTATTTAACGAAGCCGGTAAGGTTGACCGCCAGATTGGCGTAATGGTTGATATCACCGAGCGTAAAAAAAGCGAGGAAGAGCTTACCAAGCTTTCGTTAGTGGCCAGTAATACCACAAGCGGCATCGTTATAAACAACAGCGAGGGGAAGGTGGAATGGGTAAATCCGGCATTTGAAAATATCACCGGATATAATATCCGGGAAGTGAGCGGTAACCATTTGGGCGATGTACTAAAAGGTGAGTTAACAGATGTCTCGATTATTCAAAAAACACGCGAACTGTCCCGGAATAAACAATCTTTTGATGTCGACCTGCTCATTTATCGTAAAGATGGGCAGCCTTTGTGGATATCGGTTATCAACTCGGTAATTATTGGAAATGATGGTGACGTTGATAAATATATCGAGGTAATTATTGACATCACGGCAAAAAAGAAAGCCGAGATAGAGTTGATCACAGCAAAGGAAGAGGCTTTGCAATTAAGCCGCGCCAAGGACATGTTCATATCGGTGATGAGCCATGAAATACGGACACCACTTAATGCAGTGATCGGCATGTCGCACCTGCTGCTTGAGGATAATCCGATGGATTCGCAAAAGGAAAATCTGAGCATTCTCAAATTTTCGGCCGAGAATTTAATGACACTGATCAATGATGTGCTGGACTTTACCAAAATAGAAACGGGTAACATCGATCTGGAGAAGGCTAATGTGGATATGCGGGAGCTTATTCAGAGCATCAACACCTCCATGCGATACCGTGCGGATGAAAAAAATATTTACCTTAGCAAAAGCATCGATGATGCGGTACCTGCAGTTGTAATAGGCGACAGAACCCGCTTATGCCAGATATTATTGAACCTGGTGAGCAATGCGGTTAAGTTTACAGACGAGGGTGGAATTAATATTGACCTGAAAGTAATTCAGGAAAGTGATAAGGATGTCCGGATACGTTTCTCTGTTTCAGATACAGGCATAGGTATTGCAGCTGATAAACTGGGTACCATATTTGAACAGTTTAAACAAGCCGAACCGGATACTACACGCAAGTATGGTGGCACCGGCCTGGGTTTAGCTATTAGCAAAAGACTGATTGAACTGCATGATTCAAGAATAAATGTTGATAGCATACCAAACAAGGGCTCTACTTTTTGGTTCACTATTACGTTTAAGAAAACAAACACCCATTTGAACAATAATAACAACAATTTGGAAGTAGGACTCAAAATAAATGTTTTAGTAGTTGATGATAACCAGATAAACCGGTTACTGATCAATAAGATCCTGAAAAAATGGGGTGCTAATGCAGATTTTGCTGAAAATGGTCTTGAAGCTATCCACAAAATAGAAAACAACCGTAACTATAATGTGGTATTAATGGATATTCACATGCCGCAGATGGGGGGCTTGGAAGCCACCCAGATCATACGATCCATGCCTGATCCCTATTTTCAACAATTACCCATCATTGCCTTAACCGCATCGATGCTGAGCAACCAGATGGGTGAAATAGACAATGCCGGGATGAATGATTATGTTTTAAAACCGTTCGACCCCAAATCACTTTATGATAAGCTGAGCCGGTATCAGCATCAATAGAAGATTCTTACGCTTGTTGCTTGTTCAACATAAACTCTTTGTCATCAGGAAAATTCTTAAAGATCAGCTCATAAGCAATTTTTACCCATATAATAATGCAGGGCCAGGCTTTCATAGAAAGGTTGCTCATCCACTCCCTGGCAGGTCTCGGGAAAGCATCGCTGGGTCCTAAACCGGTAATAACCAACAGCAGCACCAACATAACAATATTGAAAGTGGTAAAAGGTTTATCCTGCATCATTATATAGATCACCGCGCCTGCGGTAGCAATAATAAATGTTGGATGCTCTGATCCTGTGCTAAATAGCACCACCATTAACAGGGCAGAACATAACACCTGTAACTGAAACTTTAGCGAGCTAAATTGTTTAAATCTGAGTAGTGGGATAGCAAAAATGATGGCTCCGGCTATCAGGAAAGGGGTATTAGGTATGGCTGCATTTTGAGTTACGCGCCGTGCTACACCCATAATACACCAATCTATACTGCCATTTAAACTTACGTTCATGGAGTTTTTAAGACTTAACTCATGAAACCAGTCCTGATATGATTGGATAATATAATGAGGGCTGGAAATGATCATGGGCAGCACAAACAAAACAGCAGACCATACTACTGTACTTATAATAAACTTTAATTTATTACGGGAGAAAAGGAAAAACGCCAGGCCAACCACCGGATAAAACTTAATTAAAGTACCTGCAACAATAAATAGGGTAGCCCATTCATCCTTGCCTTTTCTTACCAGCATAAAACTTATAATGATAAAGGCTGCTATAATAGCATTGATCTGCATGTAGTGTGATGTATTGGAAAACTCGATAACACACAATAAAAGGATGGCTGTTTTTATCCGGTTGTTAAACGGAAGCAGATGTACTGCCAGTAGAAAGGCAAGCGCGTTAACTATCTGCCAAAGGAAAAACCCGACCGCTTCTGATGGTATAGCGAATGGAGCCACCAATATGGTAAATGTGGGGCCATACAAAAACACGTCATAATATTCCGCTGGATACAATAAGTACAAGTTTAAGCCTTCCTTTGCGTGGTAATAAGCATGGCGGAATATGAGATAGTTATTATCAATATGCCTGAAGTATTTATACTGCCAGCAATAAGTGGCAACCGCTAAATATAATACCCAAACCCATTGATATCCGGTTAAGTAAAGGAACCTTTTTGTCATTGCAGATAATTGTGATAATAATAGTATTTGGTAAAAGTATTGATAAAAAGATAACAGTTCAATTTGTTTTATTGCGCGTAAGCGATAGTGGCAATACTAAGGGTAAGTCCGGGTATTTTTAACAGTTCAATGCCGCAGGCTTCAAGCGTTGAGCCTGTGGTTACAATATCATCAACCAATAAAACGTGTTTGTTGATCAATCTTTCGGGATGCTTGATCGTAAATACTTCCTGCATATTCTCAAAACGGGCAAAACGCGATTTATGGGTTTGTGAAGCTGTTGCTACCGTACGCTGCAGATTATTATCCTCTACAACAGCATGTAGCTTTTCCGCAAGCCCCTCGGCAAAACGGGCACTTTGATTATACCCTCGTTCCCTTAATCGCTTTTTGTGCAATGGTACCGGGATGATCAGATCAGTGGTATTAAAAATAGAGTTTTGAGATAGTTGGGTTCCGGCAATGTTGCCTAATAAGTTACCAATCCGTTGCATGCCTTTATATTTAAAATGATGCATCAGGTTTTGCACTTTGCCACCTTTGGTAAAATAATATAGGGAGTAAGCAGCTTCAACTTTTATTTTGCCATAAAACTGTTGGGCAACAATGTTATCGGCTTGTAAATGAAAGTTGGTATAGGGAAGATTGTAACGGCAATCCGAACAAATAATATACTCGTTAGCTACAAGACTGGCCTGGCAAGCCGGACATAATTCAGGAAAAAGGAGGGAAACAAAATCGGCCAGGTAGCCACGCAGCAATTTCATGCCATGAATTTAAGGCAGATTTTTTAAACTTCGGTAACCTTTGCTTTTTCTTTGATGGCCAATTGCCCGCAAGCCGCGTCAATATCCTTACCCCGGCTGCGGCGTAAGTGAACGTTGATGCCCTGCTTTTGCAGATAAGCAGCAAATGCTTCTACCTTATCTTCGCCGGCGTTAATGTAGCTGGCAAAAGCAATGGGGTTATATTCAATGATATTTACCTTACAAGGCAGGTGTTTGCAAAACTTAGCCAGTTCCATAGCATCCTGTATCCCATCGTTAACACCATCAAAAATAATGTATTCGTAGGTTACCGGGTTTTTGGTTTTGGCGTAATAATATTTTAAAGCTTCGGCCAGGGCCTTTAACGAGTTTTGCTCATTAATAGGCATTATGGTGTTACGCTTTTCGTCATTTGCGGCGTGTAACGACAGGGCAAGGTTAAATTTCACCTGGTCGTCGCCCAGTTTTTTGATCATTTTGGCAATACCGGCTGTTGAAACAGTGATCCTTTTTGGCGACATGTTCAATCCATCTTCAGCAGTGATGCGTTCAACAGATTTCATCATATTGGCATAATTGAGCAAAGGCTCGCCCATACCCATATATACAATGTTTGATAGTGGTACCCCATAATTTTCACGTGCCTGCTTGTCTATCAGCACAACCTGGTCGTAAATTTCATCGGGATTTAGATTTCTTTTACGCTCCATATATCCGGTAGCGCAGAACTTACAGGTAAGGCTACAACCCACCTGCGAAGATACGCAGGCTGTCATCCGGCCCGGAGTTGGAATTAAAACCCCCTCAATTAAATGAGTATCGTGTAAAATAAAAGAATTTTTTATAGTTTTATCAGCACTAACCTGTGACGAATTTATTTTAACATTGTTAATAACAAAATTCTCATCAAGTTTAGTGCGCAGTTCTTTTGAAATATTGCTCATTTCGTTGAAAGAGAAGCACGATTTTTTCCAAAGCCACTCATAAATTTGTTTAGCCCTGAAACTTTTTTCCCCCATACGGATAAAATGCTCCTGCAAGGCTTCCAAACCGAGGCTGCGGATGTCTATTTTATCTTTTGCTTTATTATTCACATTGCAAAAGTACTTAAATTTAAAAAAATCTGTCTTATTTTAAAGTCATTCTTTTAATTGATAAAAAAACATAACTAAAAGTTAATTGTAAGTAATTTTGTAGAGGTGTTTTAAAGAAAAACGTTTTGAGATAGATAATAAGTGATATAATTAATGAAAAGTTTTAGAGCCGATTACGTTTTTCCAATTTTTGCCGATCCTATTAAGAATGGAATTGTTACTGTTGATGACCAAGGCAAGATCATTTCAGTTACAGACCATAACAATCCTCCTGATGGCCCTGTTGAACAACTAAGCGGTATTATTTGCCCGGGATTTATAAACACCCACTGTCATGTTGAGCTTTCACATCTTAAAGATAAGATAACTCCAAAGGGCGGCTTGGTGAACTTTATAAAAGATATACAGGCAACACGCAAAGCCGATGATAAGCAAATAGCGGATGCCATTCAAAAAGCAGATGAAGAGATGTATGCTAATGGTATTGTAGCGGTAGGCGATATCTCCAATAGCAATATCAGCATTCCTGTTAAAGCTTCCAGCAAATTGTATTACCATACTTTTATTGAAACTTTTGGCTTTTTGCCACAAAACGCCCAGGCTATTTTTGATAAAGCAATGGAGCTCATGCAGGAATTTAAGCCGCAATCCTGCTCTATTACCCCTCATGCACCGTATTCGGTATCAAAGGAGTTATTTAAGCTGATCCGGAAGCACAGTGATGCCGAACATAACCTTATTAGCATCCATAACCAGGAGTGCGAAGATGAAAATAAATTCTATCGTTATAAATTGGGGGGCTTCCTTGAGCTTTATGAGCATTTTGGTATCGATATCAGCCATTTTAAGCCCCAGGCGCGTAACTCCTTGCAGTCCATTATTCCTTTGCTAACGAATAAGCAGCAGGTTTTGCTGGTACATAACACTTGTACCAATTTAAAAGATATCTACTTTATAAAACGTTTCGACCGTAAAATAAATTGGTGTTTTTGCCCTAATGCCAATTTGTACATTGAAAACCGCCTTCCGAAAATACCTCTCTTTATTGATCAGGGTTTTAATATTACATTAGGTACCGATAGCCTGGCATCAAATGATACTTTGTGCATATTGAGCGAAATGCGTACCATCCAGAAAAAATTCCCGGCTATCAGCACGGCTAAACTACTGGAATGGGCTACCATAAACGGAGCATCATTTTTAGGTATTGATGACGAAAAGGGTACACTTGAGCCAGGCAAAACCCCCGGACTAAACCTGATAACCGGTTTAGACGGCTTAAAGATCACACCCGAAAGCAAGGTTAGGAAATTAGTTTAAATAAGTTGATTAGGTTGATTGAGTTGGAATCAGTTAAATTTGTACCTGGTGGTATGTCAACCACAAATTAACGTATAGTCTTGGGCTGACTCAATTGACAAAAAAGTGGGTTTACATGGTTTACACTTTTTATGGTTAACATGTATGTAAATTATTGATAATCAATTATTTGTATTTTATTTCCCCAGAAAAGTGTAAACCATGTTTTTTGTATAAATATTATTGGCTAAATGTCAATTCAGAAATGACACGACATTGGATTATCATATCAAACTTAATCAACATTAAATTTACCTCAATCAACTCATAAACTAAATGATCAGGCATCTCGATATCACTGTTAAAGGAAAAGTTCAAGGCGTTTTTTACCGAAAAGCAACCAAGGCTGTTGCCGACCAATTAGGGGTAAGGGGCTTTGTTAAAAATGAACCAAACGGTGATGTTTTTATAGCTGCCGAAGCCAATGATACCATGCTCGAGATGTTTATGGAGTGGTGCAACGAAGGCCCCGAAGATGCCGAAGTAACTTCTGTAGAAAGCCATGAGGGCGAATTAAAAAACTATCGTAATTTTGAGGTTGTAAAAAGAGCCCTGTAGTTTGCCGGGTTTTATTTGTTAACTACCATCCCAAACATCAACATTGTCAACCGCTAAAAAATTTGCCGGGCAAACGGCTATATACGGGTTAAGCACCATTATATCCCGGATGATATATTTTGTTCTTACGCCAATTTATACGCGTACCCTGCCGGTTGGTGCTAACGGAATTTTCACCGCCATGTATGGCAATGCCTCTATCATCAATGCCATACTGGCATTCGGTATGGAAACAACGTATTTCAGATACCTGCAAAAAAGAAGTGATAATAAACAGCAGGTATACAACAATGCCTTTGGGGTAGTAATCGCCATTTCTGTCTTGTTTTTAGCATTCTGTTTGCTTTTCCTGGATAATATTATCAACTATATGCAAGCTGGTGTGGCTAAAGATCATGCCGACTATGCCTTTTATGTAAAAAGCTTTCTGGTGATTTTAGTGCTTGATGCTTTTTGTGTAATACCATTTGCCAAAATAAGAGCGGATGGACGACCAATTAAATATGCCGTAATAAAATGCGCAAACATTTTGTTTGTAATGTCGCTTAACCTGTTCTTTCTTTTCGGCGTGCCATTTATCATCAAACATCATTTACCTGGAGAAAGCTGGATGCTGAGCTGGTACAGGCCACATTGGGTTGGTTATGTGTTTTTGGCCAACGCCATAGCAAGTGTATTCACCATATTTTTATTACTCCCTGAAATACTGAAGCTAAAGCTAAAGTTTGATGGCGCTATGCTTAAAGATATGTTTGTGTACAGCTGGCCGGTATTAGTAGCCAATATTTCATTCATCATTAATGAATCGTTAGATAAAGTGATGCTGAAACATATGTTGCCGCAAGCTATCAGCGATCAGCAAGTAGGTATTTATGGTCAATGTGCTAAAATAGCCCTGTTTCTAAGTCTGTTTGTACAAGCATTTAGGTTAGGGGCCGAGCCTTTCTTTTTTAGTCATGCAAAAAATAAAAACTCCGGCGATACCTATGCCCGGATCATGACTTATTTTGTAATTACGGTTTCTATTATATGTGTGGGCCTTATTGCAAATGTAAATATACTGGCCTATATTATTGTCGGTAAGCAAATGCATATGCAGGCCGGCCATCTGGTACCCAATGTATACTGGTCAGGACTTGGAGTTATACCGCCTCTGTTATTCGGCTACCTGAGCTTGGGTATTTACATGAATTTGTCTGTATGGTACAAATTATCTGACCAAACCAAATATGGCTTGTATATATCAGGTATAGGTGCTGTGCTAACCATCGCTTTGAATTGGGTTTTAATTCCCAAATACAGTTACATGGCATCAGCATGGATCTCATTTGCTGCTTACGCTGTTATGATGGTGTTGTCCTATGTTTGGGGGCAGAAGAATTATCCCATACCATATAACCTTAAAAAGAACCTGGCTTATATTATTGCGTCAGTTGTATTGGTGTTTATATCATTTACGGTATTTAAGCGTAATGTAATAATTGGCAATGTACTCCTGATTTTGTTTGCAGCAACAGCTTTTTATTTTGAACGCAATCAATTAAAAACGATATTTAAACGATGACCATCAGAATAATTAACAAGTCGAAAAATAGTTTACCGGCATATGAAACCGCTCATGCCGCTGGTATGGATCTGCGTGCTGATATTCAGGAAACGGTACAGTTAAAGCCCATGGAGCGCAAACTTATCCCTACAGGTTTGTACATCGAGCTCCCCGAAGGTTTTGAGGCGCAGATACGGCCACGCAGCGGATTAGCGTTTAAGCATGGTATAGGTATTGTGAATTCGCCGGGCACTATTGATGCTGATTATCGCGGCGAGATCAAAGTGTTGTTGATTAATTTTTCTACAGAGGTATTTGAGATCAATAATGGCGACCGCATTGCCCAAATGGTAGTTGCCCGCCATGAAACAGTAAGCTGGGATGAGGTAGAAGTATTAAACGAAACCAGCCGGGGCGAGGGTGGCTTTGGTCATACAGCTGTTAAATAGATTTTTAGAAGGAGTAAGGATTTTTGGAACAAGGAGCAAGGATAAAAGACAAGAGTATGTATAATAAGGAATGGAGACATAGCGAGACAGTAAATAAGAGGCGCATACACCACTTTGGAGCTGTCTTTACTCTTTTATCTTTATTCCTTATTCTAAGTGCCGGGTCTGCACAGGGCCAAAAGGCTGCCCCGGCTAAGCCCCTGACCCAGGCTGACAGCATGATGGTTAAGCAGCTTTTTTTCTCGGCCATACGCGAAAAAACCATCGAAAATTCCAGGCGTGCAGGCGAAATGTTTGAGCGCATATTGCAGGCCGATCCTGGAAATGACGCCTCCATGTTTGAATTGGCTAACCTGAAAAGACAACAGAATGATTATGCCGGGGCAAGGCCTTTGTTAGAAAAAGCGGTTACTCTCAGTCCGGATAATGAATGGTATTGGGTAGCCCTGGCCGATGATTATGAAAAAACTAATGCCATTGACAAGCTCGAAAATGTTTTTAATCAACTCATCAGGATCAATCCGGATAAATCCGACTATTATTTTGACAAAGCCAATGCTTATCTCATTTTAAAAAGATATGATGATGCCCTTAAAGTGTATGATCAGCTGGAAAAGCTTAATGGCCCCAGTGATGATATTTTGGCAAGCCGGCAAAAAATTTATTTAAAACAAGGCAAAATCGATCAGGCTGCAACTGAGCTGGAGAAAGCTATTGCTGATAATCCGGGCCAAATGCGTTATTACCTGTTGCTGGCCGAAATTTATAATTCGAACGGATTGAACGATAAGGCCCTGAAAATTTTACTGCAAGCCGAGAAACAAGACAATAACAACGGTATGGTGCATTTAGCATTGGCTGATGTTTACCGCGATAAAAAAAATAACGACGCCTGTTTTAATGAGCTTACACTGGCGTTTGCCAATCCTGATGTGAGTATCGATCAAAAAGTAAATATCATTAGCGGGTACTTTCCAAAATTTCCCGAACCCAATGCCAAAGCCAGCGCGCTTGAACTAAGCCGGCTTTTAACAGTAGCGCACCCTGCTGATGCTAAAGCTTATGCTATTTATGGCGACATGCTGTTGCAAAACACAAAATTAAAAGAAGCCAAAGCCGCATATAAAAAATCAATTCAGCTTAATGAACAGGTATACGTTGTACACGAGCAACTGGTACGGGTTGAATTGAGCGAAAATGATCTGGACGCTACCATAAAAGATGGTGAAAACGCGCTTTCGCTGTTCCCCAACCAAGGCTGGATGAATTATATGGTAGGGGTAGCCTGGGCGCAAAAAAAAGAGTATAAAAAAGCGCTTAGTTATGCCACCAACGCAACTTCATTAGAAATTCAGGATAAGGATTTACTTTCGCTGAGCTTTTCGTTATTAGGCGATTGTTATCATAGTCTTAAAGATAACAAAAGCTCTGACGAGGCTTATGATAAGGCGTTAAGCTATAATCCGGATAATGCGTTTACATTAAACAATTATGCCTATTATTTATCGTTAAGAAGTGAGCAGTTGGATAAAGCCGCACAAATGTCGGCCCGTTCCAATGAGCTTCAACCCAATACAGCGTCGTTTGAAGATACGTATGCCTGGGTACTTTTTAAGCAAAAGAAATATGCCGATGCCAAGGTATGGATATTGAAGGCATTGGCGCATGATAAAACTAATAGTGCTGCTCAATATGAGCATTATGGCGATATTTTGTATTATCTAGGTAATATAGATGAGGCCGTAGAAAACTGGAAAAAAGCTAAAAGTAACGGCGGTCAGTCGCCGGTATTAGACCGTAAAATAAATGAGAAAAAATATAGCGAGTAAAGCCTCTCCTAAATCCTCTCCAAAGGAGTGGACTTTAAAACAAAAGTTTTTTAGAACCCTCTCTTTTGGAGAGGGCAGGGTGAGGCTTTTAATAGTGTGCTGCCTGTTGGTTATGGTGAGCTGTAAAGCCCGTAAGCAGGTATTGGTAGCCCGTAATGCCGATTCATCGGCAAAGCCTGTTGATAATAAGTTAAGCAGCAAACTGAATGCTATCAGGGAAAAACAGGTAAACTTTAATACCTTTTCTGGTAAAGCAAAAACCAAGCTCAATATTAATGGTAACAGTAACGATGTTACCCTCAACGTCCGCATTGAGCGCGATAAAAGGATCTGGGTTTCCATTACCGCCATTTTGGGGGTTGAAGCCGCCCGTGCCCTCATTACGCCCGATAGTATATTGCTTATCAATCGTTTACAAGGAGTATATCTGCGTAAACCCTTTAGCTATGTATATAAATATGCCAGCAGCCAGGTTAACTATAAAACGCTGGAGTCATTGCTGATTGGTAATGCCGTACCTGAATTGCTGAATGAAAAAGCCGAGCTGACCAATGCCGATGGAAACACCACCCTGAGTGGCAGCCTGCAGGATCTGTTATACAAGCTGGTTTTAGGTGCCGATTTGAAAGTTACGCAAACAAATTTGTCCAATGAAAGTGCGGGACAATCGCTGCAAGTGGTTAACAATAGCTTTATCCAGGCAACTAATCGGGTTATGCCGTCGCAAATAGATATCGCATCAGTAGTAAAAGATAAAAAAATACAGGTTAATTTGCATTATACAAAGGCCGACTTTGACGTACCGCAGGAATATCCATTCAATATTCCCGCCAATTACGAGCCGGCCAAATAATTAATTATGTTTGTTTGATGAAATTTTTAAAAGCAGTATTTTTTATAATAGCGGTATTTATAGCGGTTGATGTGCATGCTCAAAGCAGTCAGGAGTTAAAACGCAGGCGTGATAAATTATCAGAGGAACTGGAACAGCTGAATAAGGATTACCAGGAAACCTCGCAAAATAAAAGAGCTACTTTAAAACAGCTGAGCTTGTTAAAAGCGCAGATAAACCTGAGGGAAGAGAAAATAAATATCATCAACTCGGAAGTAAGAAATTTAGATAACCAGATCTCTGAGAGTAATAATACCGTACATAGTTTACAAAGCCAGCTTGACCAGCTAAAAAAAGAATATGCAGCCATGGTGCTTTTTGCCTATCGCAATCAAAGTGCCTACAATAAGCTGATGTTTCTTTTTGCTTCGAGGGATTTTAACCAGGCCTATAAACGATTAAAATATTTACAACAGTTTGGTACCTACCGCGAGCGGCAGGCGGGTTATATACAGGGAACCCAAAAAGAACTGCACATAAAAATAAACGAGCTGGATAAAAACAAGCAGGAAAAAAGTAACCTGCTGGCCGATCAACAAAAGGAAAAAGAAACACTTGGTAAAGAAAAGAACAACCAGGTAAAAGTAGTAAGCGACCTGTCGCAACACGAAGGGCAGCTGAAACAGCAGCAACGGGAGGTTCAGGCAAAAATAGCCAAAACCAACAGGGAAATTTCGGCAACTATCCGCAGGGAAATTGAGGAAGCCCGCCGCAAGGCTGAGGCAGAAGCAAGAGAGGCCGCCAGGATAGCGGCAGCTAAAGCAAAGGCTGAAAACAGGCCAGCTCCGGTAGCTCCATCTAAACCTGTGGCACGGAGTGAGTCGAGTGTGTTGAACGCGACACCAGAGGCCGCTAAACTGTCAAATGACTTTTTGGGTAACCGTGGTCGTTTGCCATGGCCGGTTGCCAATGGAGTGATCACCCAGGGTTTTGGTATGTATACCACGCCCGAGGGGATAAAAAGTGAAAGTACCGGTATTGATATCAGAACCAATCCTGGAAGCTCGGTAAGGGCCGTATTTGATGGTACGGTAGTGAGGGTGGTTGACGTAAGTGGAACCTACCTGGTGATGATAGTTCACGGGGAATACTTTACGGTGTATGCCAATTTACGGTCGGTTAGTGTGGCCAGGGGGCAAAAAGTTAATACCAAGCAAGCGTTAGGAACGGTAGCGACAGATTCGTCGACCGGGGAAACGGAAGTTCACTTTGAAGTGTATAAAGTGAAGGATCCAACCAATCCTAAAACGTGGCTGGCACCTAACTAATTAGTTATGAACTTTATGAAATTTTAATTGTATATATTTGTAACCTTAATTTAAATGCTATGCTAAGTTCAGTTTTTTTATTTTTAAATATTGGTACGAGCGAAATGGTACTGATACTTTTTGCAGCATTAATGCTTTTTGGAGGTGATAAACTACCTGAGCTGGCACGCGGTTTAGGCAAAGGTATCCGTGATTTTAAAGATGCATCTGAGGATGTAAAACGTGAGATCAACAACCAAATCAATAACTACGAGGAAAAGAAAACCGAGACGCAGGTACAAGATACCCCGGCTGTTGAGGAAAAAATAACAGAACATACAGACGTTACCGCCGAAGATAATGAGGTGAAGCACCCTATACATGGTATAGAAAATACAGTGCCCAACACAATCCCTATCTCGGATACTTACGTAAGTACTCATGAAAGTGAGCCGGTAGCTGAAACACACATCGACCTTACCAAGAAAACAACCGCAGACCCTGTTAAAACAGAACACGAATAACACAAGTCATAATAATATTTACATAACATAAAACTTAAAAATCATGGGTGGATTAGGCGCACCAGAAATCATTCTGATCATCATTGCAATACTTTTATTGTTTGGCGGTAAAAAAATACCTGAACTAATGAGAGGTTTAGGAAAAGGCGTTAAAGAATTTAAAGACGCGCAAAACGGCGAAGGCAACACAACTACCGAAGAAAAACCTAAAGTTTAATATTTGGTATTAGGTATCAAGTAATTAGTATCAAGTATCAAGCTTTTTTGAAAGCTTTAATCTAGCTGTCTTGATACTTGATACTGGTGGCTTGATACTTTTGTTTACTGCATACGAACTTATCTGTTGAATTATTTCTTATTTCAACAGATAAGTTTTTTATTTTAGCCCCATGGCTAAATTTTATTCCTCTTTAAGTGAAATAAGGAGTGGGCTGCAACGTGCGGAAATTACCGTTGAAGGACTGGTAAACAACTATCTGGATCAAATAAAAAAGAATGCTCATTTAAATGCTTTTAACGAGGTGTTTGAACAGGAAGCACTGATCAATGCAAAAAACATTGACGACCGTTTAAAAAACGGGACTGCCGGCAAACTGGCCGGAATGGTTATCGCCATAAAAGATAACATCTGCTATAAAGGGCACCAGGTAAGTGCATCTTCAAAAATATTAAAAGATTTCACCTCCATTTATTCATCAACCATTGTTGAGCGCTTATTGGCCGAAGACGTGGTTATTATTGGCCGCTGCAATTGCGATGAGTTTGCCATGGGCGGTGCCAATGAAACTTCCTACTTCGGTCCGGTAAAAAATATGGCCGACGAAACAAAGGTTTCGGGCGGTTCATCAGGGGGCTCGGCGGTTGCTGTGCAGGCCAATATGTGTCATGCGGCTATCGGTACCGATACCGGTGGCTCGGTAAGACAGCCGGCTTCATTTTGTGGCGTTATCGGTTTAAAACCAACTTATGGTCGTATTTCAAGGCATGGTATTATTGCTTTCGCTTCATCATTTGACCAGGTTGGCCCCATCACCAGGTCGGTAGAGGATGCCGCTTTGTTGCTGGAAGTTATGGCCGGCCCTGATGATTATGATAGTACGCTGGCTCAACAGGAAGTACCTGCATTTTCTGCCCATATCGAAAAAACGGGTAAAAAGAAGATCGCATATTTACAGGAGGCCATTTCCAGCCCGGGTGTTGATGCCGAGGTAAAAGATGTGCTGATAAAATATATTGATAAACTGCGTGCAGACGGTCATACCGTAACTCCTATTGCCTTTGAGCAATTAGATTACCTGGTGCCTGCTTATTATATTTTAGCTATGGCCGAGGCTTCGTCAAACCTGGCCAGGTACGATGGGGTGCATTACGGCTATCGTAGCCCATCGGCAGATGATCTGCAATCAACTTATAAACGCTCCCGTTCCGAAGGTTTCGGTAAAGAAGTAAAACGCCGTATCATGCTGGGCACATTTGTACTGAGTGCCGGTTACTATGATGCCTATTATGCCAAAGCCCAGAAAGTACGCCGCCTGATCAGGGAAAAAACCGATCAGATACTAAACGAATACGATTTTATACTGGTACCCACAGCTCCCGAACCTGCTTTTGCTATAGGTAAAGAAGAAAAAGACCCGGTAGTAACGTATCTTTCTGATATTTTTACCGTACAAGCATCGTTGGCAGGTGTGCCGGCTATTTCGTTGCCAGTTGGCAATAATAGCCAGGGTTTGCCGTTAGGTTTACAACTGCTTGCTAAGCATTTTAACGAACAGGAACTATTGAATTTTTCAAAATATTTCCTTGAACTTTAAAAAAATTAATAATTTAGTAAATAACGGAATCAAGATTTTAGAATCAAGAGTCAAGAAATAGTAACAATGAGAACAGCTTTCAATTGGTGTTTTATCTTGACTCCTGATTCTAATCTCTTAACTCTATACATTTAAATCCCTAAAGAATGAAGAAACTATTTACGCTTACCATCTGCTTTTTATCACTGCAAATTGTTTACGCAAACGCTTCTTCAAAATCAACATTTCAATGGCCAAATATTACACAGGACACCGTCCTGCGAAAAGCTGTTGCCCAACCTGCCGGCCCGGCGCCACTAAGAGGCATCTATGAGCGCCGCTTAGATTCTATCAGCAAAGACATTCCGCTGGAGTATAATGAGTATGTACAAACCTATATTGACCTGTACATGCAAAACCGTGATGAGATGGGACAGGTAGTAGGGCTTTCCAAATACTATTTCCCTATTTACGAAAAAGCTTTTCGCGATGCGGGTATACCCGAAGAGATAAAATTCCTTTCGATAGTTGAGTCAAAGCTTGATCCTAATGCGGTATCCAGGGTAGGCGCAACAGGTCCATGGCAATTTATGTTTACTACGGCCAAATTGTATGGCTTAAACATGGATAGTTATGTAGATGAACGCCGCGACCCTATACAAGCCACTTATGCTGCAGCAGCTTATTTAAAAGATGCCTACCAGGAATTTGGCGATTGGCTTTTGGCCATAGCATCTTACAATTGCGGTAAAAGCAATGTAGAGCGAGCGGTTGAAAAAGCAGGGGCAAATGATTTTTGGAGCGCCCGTCAATACCTGCCTGCTGAAACCCGGGGATATGTACCAGCCTTTATTGCGATGAATTATGTGATGCATTATTTTAGCAAGCATAACATTGTTCCGCAAGGCTGTAATTTTTCGCTGAAGACAGACACGGTTATGGTGAAAAAATATGTTGCACTAAGCAGCATATCACAAGCTCTAAAAGTAAATATCAATGAACTGGCTATATTAAACCCAGCCTACAGGCGGTTAATAGTTAATGGTTCACCGGCAAAACCGCGTAGATTGATACTGCCTCAGGTTGCCAAGGAAAATTATGCCGTTTTATATAATGTATTGAATGGCGGTGATGCTGTTCCACCGGAACCAAAAGTAACTTACGCTTCCTATACCGAAAACAAACCGGAACGTAAGATGCCTACTCATCACCGGGTTCGAAAAGGCGAAACTCTGGCCTCTATTGCCGATAAGTATGGGGTTGAAGTGCAGGATCTGAAAGTCTGGAACCATCTGAAAAGTAACCGGGCTCCGGTTGGGATAAGCATTAAAGTAAGTAATGGCGATGATGCCTCAACAAGTGCGGCGGTTAGCCCGCACAGCAAAAGAGTTCTATAATTAATTATAAGTATAGGAGCGGAAACCTGTACCGATAAATGAAATTGATAGTGAAAAAAGATTAAATACCTGAATATGAGGGGCCCGGTTTTGATGCATTTCAAAGCCGGGCTTTTTTATTCGGGTTACCATAAAAAGAATTGTAATTTTGAGCGCTTGAATTTTGAGAAAATGAACAAGAACAACCGTAAACAGGACGCCTTAAACTACCACTCACAAGGTCGTCCGGGAAAAATACAGGTAGTACCTACCAAACCAACCAATTCACAACGCGACCTCACCATGGCGTATTCGCCGGGTGTTGCCGAGCCTTGTCTTCGCATAGCAGAAAATGTAGAAGATGTATATAAATATACAGCCAAGGGTAACCTGGTGGCGGTTATCAGTAACGGTACCGCGGTATTAGGCCTGGGTAATATAGGTCCTGAAGCCAGCAAGCCGGTAATGGAGGGGAAAGGACTATTGTTCAAGATCTATGCTGATATTGACGTGTTTGACCTTGAGGTAAATGCTAAAAGTGTAGATGAGTTTGTAACTATTGTAAAAGCGCTTGAACCTACCTTTGGTGGTGTTAACCTGGAAGATATATCGGCCCCAACCTGTTTCGAGATCGAACGCAGGCTTAAAGCCGAAATGAATATCCCGGTTATGCACGATGATCAGCATGGTACAGCCATTATATCAGGTGCTGCTTTAATGAATGCCTGCGAGATACAGGGCAAAAAGCTTGATAAGATAAAACTGGTAGTTAACGGTGCCGGTGCGGCTGCAGTATCATGTACCAAAATGTACCTTTCGCTGGGTGTGAAAAAAGAGAACCTGGTGATGTTTGACATCAATGGTTTGTTGACACCGGAGCGTACCGATCTGGATGACATCAGGCTGGAATTTGCTACTACCCGTACAGACGTTAAAACACTGGCCGATGCCATGAAAAATGCCGACGTTTTTGTTGGTCTTTCTGCAGCAAATGTGGTTGATGCAGATATGTTAAAGTCAATGGCTAAAAAGCCCATTGTGTTTGCGATGGCTAATCCGACTCCAGAGGTTGATTATGATCTGGCGGTGCAAACCCGTGATGATATCATTATGGCTACCGGCCGTTCTGATTACCCCAACCAGGTGAATAACGTATTGGGTTTCCCGTATATTTTCAGGGGGGCGCTTGATGTGAGGGCAACTGCTATTAACGAGGCCATGAAGATAGCCGCTACGCATGCTATTGCCGAAATGGCTAAAAAGCCAGTTCCGGAAGCAGTAAACCTGGCTTATAATACTACTAATCTTAAATTCGGCAGGGATTATATCATCCCTAAACCGATGGATCAAAGGCTCATTGTTGAGGTATCGTCTGCGGTTGCTAAGGCGGCCATGGAATCGGGCGTTGCCCGTAAAGCGATAACCGATTGGGAAGCTTATTACGAAGAACTGCGATCAAGATTAGGTACCAATGATAAATTGCTGCGTAACCTGACCAATAAAGCCAAGCAAAATCCTAAACGTGTGGTTTTTGCCGAAGCTGATAATTACAAAATATTAAGATCGGCCCAGATCGTAAAAGAAGAGGGTATAGCTACCCCGATATTGTTGGGTAACGAAGATAAGATCAGGCGCATCATGCGCGAGAACGACCTTGATCTGGACGATGTGCAGATCATAGACCCGCGTGTGGGTTGCGAAAACATGGAGCAATATGCCGAGTTCCTGTATCAAAAACGTCAGCGCAGAGGGGTAACATTATTTGAAGCCCGCAAAATGCTGAGCGACCGTAACTATTACGGGGCTTGCATGGTACAGTTTGGCAGAGCCGATGCACTGATATCGGGCCTAACCAAAAACTATGTTCCAACCATTAAACCGGCCCTGCAAATCATCGGTACCGAGGATGGTGTGAATCGGGTAGCTGGTATGTACATGATGATCACCCAAAAAGGCCCGGTATTTTTTGGCGATACTACGGTGAATGAAAACCCAACCGTACAGGAATTGGTAGACATCACTGTACTGATTGAACGATCTGTTAAACAGTTTAATATCAGTCCGCGGGTAGCCATATTATCCTATTCCAACTTTGGCTCAAATGAGGGCCCTATCCCCGAAAAAACAAGGGAAACGGTGAAATTGCTGCACAAGCAATATCCGGATATGGTGGTCGACGGTGATATGCAGGCTAACTTTGCCCTGAACTCCGATTTGCTGGCTGATAACTTTCCATTTTCAACCCTAAACGGCAAGCCGGCTAATACCCTGATATTCCCTAACCTGGAGTCGGGTAATATTGCCTACAAACTATTGCAGGAGATTGGTGGCGCTGAAGCTGTAGGACCCATATTGCTGGGCCTGAAAAAACCAGTGCACGTGTTGCAACTGGGCAGCTCGGTTCGTGAAATTGTAAATATGATAACCATAGCGGTTGTTGATGCCCAGGAAAAAGCCGAAGCCAGCAAACCAAAAGGTATTTTTGACAAACTTAAAGGAAGTAAATAATAGTATCAAGTAGTTAGTATCAAGTATCAAGATTTTTGAAACGCTCCCTAGAGACCAGTGCAGCTGTCGTGATACTTGATACTAGCTACTTGATACAAAAAAAATAAATAATATTATGTACGATTATATTAGTGGCAAACTGGTATTCAAAAGTCCTTCGCACGTTATTATAGACGCGGGTGGTATTGGCTATCACATTAATATATCGTTAAATACATATTCAAGGGTTGGAGAAGTAGAAAATTGTAAACTATTTATCTGGCAGTACGTAAAAGAGGATGCGCTCACTTTATATGGTTTTGCAGATGACGGTGAGCGTCGCTTGTTCTTACACCTGGTATCCATATCCGGCATAGGGCCTAATACGGGGCGAATGATGTTATCATCAATTACCCCAGCCGAAATACAAGCAGCTATTGTTAGCGGCAATGTTGCTTTAATTCAACGTATCAAAGGCATAGGTCCCAAATCGGCACAGCGTATTATATTGGAGCTGCAGGATAAGTTGCGTAAAGAAGGTCCTGATACTTTAACGGTTGTGCCTGTAAGCAAAACTGTTAAGGACGAGGCGCTTTCGGCACTTGTAATGCTTGGCTTTGCACGTAACGCTGCTGAGAAGGTATTGGATCAGGAGATCAATAAAAATAATGGAGATTTAACCGTAGAACAGCTTATAAAGTTTGCGTTAAAAACTCTATAATTACGTACAAATTCTAACTTGACCTTTGATAAAAATATTTACTTATAATATTATTATAAGTGTGTTGTTTATTTTGGCATTTAGTGGGCTGGGAAGTGTGTATGCACAACAACGCGTTACAAGTGCCAAAAGAGATACGACACTCTCGGGCACTCCCGTAAACCTAACCGAACCTAAAAACCTAAGGCTCCGGGAAGGTATTTTTGATCCGGACCCTCCCAATCTGATACGAACAGTTGAATACGACCCTGCTACTAACCGGTATATATTGTACGAAAGAGTTGGTAACTTATTATATCGCCCGCCACAGTATTTAACATTTGCACAATATTTAAAGTTAAAGAGCAAATCAAACCAGCGCATATACTATCAGCAACTGGCTGATAATTATGCCTATGATTCTCAGCAACCTGGTTTTATACCATCAATAAAAGTACGCAGCCGAACTTTTGAACAAATTTTTGGTGGTCAAACTATTGATATAAGACCGCAGGGATCGGCAGAAATGATATTGGCCGGCCAGTTAAATCAAAACCAGAACCCGCTGTTTAATACCAGGCAGCGTAACCAGTTTAATTTTAATTTCGATCAAAAGATACAATTAAACGTAACCGGAAATATTGGCGATAAGTTAAAGATCACCACCAACTATAATACCGACGCCCAGTTTCAGTTTGATAACCAGATAAAATTAGATTACACAGGATCGCCGGATGAGATCATTCAAAAAGTAGAGGCAGGTACGGTAAGTATGCCTTTGAATACCACGCTTATCACGGGCAGCCAGGCTTTGTTTGGTCTTAAAACTAAGCTGAAATTTGGCCGCTTGGATGTAACCACTATTTTATCGCAACAGCGGTCGCAATCCAAAACCATTACTATAACCAATGGATCGCAGCAAGGGGAGTTCCGGGTAACGCCGGCTGATTACGAGGCCAATAAGCACTTCTTTTTATCACAATACTTTCGTGATAATTATGACAAGGCACTATCGCGGATACCTATTATCAGCTCCAATGTCAATATCACCAAAATTGAGGTTTGGACAACCAATCGTACCAACGTAACCACCGATTCAAGGGATATATTGGCCTTCCTGGATCTGGGCGAAAATAACCCCTACAATAAAACACGGATACAAGGTGGCGGAAGCGTTTATCCGGCAGGCTTTAAAGGTCCGGGTTTTGCACAACAATCAAATTCCCTGTTAAATAATTTGCCTGCTGATGTGCGTCAAACCAATTCTAACTCAGTAGCCAATTATTTTCAAAGCACCGGAGCCACGGATAACTATTCAAAACTCACTTACGCCCGTAAACTTACCGACAAGGAGTATACCCTGCATCCTCAATTGGGATATATATCGCTCAATTACCCTTTGAATAATGATGAGGTATTGGCAGTAGCTTACCAGTATACGGTTAACGGACAACAATACCAGGTGGGTGAGTTTAGCAGCGACGTGGCTGTTGACCCTAATACGCCCAAGGTGTTGTTTGTGAAATTATTGAAAGGCGAATTGCTGAAAACCAATTTGCCTACCTGGAAACTCATGATGAAGAATATTTATTCATTAGGAGCTTTCCAGGTAAGCCCCACCGATTTTAAACTCACGATTACCCGGCTTGATGATAAATCGGGTATCGAGAAAACGGTGATGGAGGAGGGGCAAAATACCAAAGGAAAGCTCTGGCTGCAGATAACAGACGTGGATAATCTCAATCAGCAAAATAATCTTCAACCGGATGGATACTTTGACTTTTTAGAAGGGATCACCATCGATTCGCAAAACGGACGTATTATGTTCCCGGTGCTGGAACCCTTCGGCTCCGATTTGAATAAAAAGTTTTTGCCGGGCGAATCGGACCTCGCTAAACGGTATGTGTACCAGCCCCTGTATGACTCCACCAAAACCATAGCGCAACAGTATTTTCCCAATTTAAACCGGTATGTAATTAAGGGTACTTATACCTCAACGGGAGGGTCCGAGTACCAGCTTAACGCGGTGAATATTCCACAGGGATCGGTCATTGTAACCGCCGGCTCATTAAAGCTGCAGGAAGGCAATGATTATACAGTCGATTATAACTCTGGTCGTATCCGGATACTGAACCAGGCGCTGTTATCATCAGGGCAGCCGATCACGGTTAAACTGGAAAATAACGAGTTGTTTGGCGTTCAGCAAAAATCGTTATATGGGTCAAGGCTGGATTACCATGTTAATGATAAACTGGCTTTGGGCGGTACCATCATGCACCTCACAGAACAGCCTCTGAACCAGAATGAAGTTGCCGGCCAAGAATCCATATCCAATACGATATGGGGTTTTGATGCTAATTATAGTTCAGAATCGCGACTGCTTACGCGACTGGTTGATAAGATCCCCTTTATCCATACCAAGGTTCCGTCGTCTATAAATTTCTCGGGCGAGTTTGCACAGTTGCTGCCTGGCAGCCCTGGCGCTCTGAATTTTGCCGGCTCAAAAAATGGTACTTCCTACCTGGATGATTTTGAGAATAGCCAGTCGGTGATTGACGTAAAAAGTGCCAACACCTGGCAAATATCAGGCACACCGCAACTCTTTTCCGAAGCTGGATTATCTAATGACCTGAGCTATGGCTATAACCGGGCCCGGCTTGCTTTTTATAATATCGACCCTATATTTTATACGAACACCGGCAGTATCCCCATATCAAAGTCTGAGCTTTCAAACCATTATGTAAGGCAGATCATTGAGCAGGAAGTATTCCCGTACAAACAACCAGCTACCGGACAGCAATTAAGTATTGCTACGCTTAATCTTGCCTTTTATCCAACCCTGCGCGGGCCATATAACTATACCACTAACGGTATCAATAACGATGGTACGCTGCAAAACCCAAAATCACGTTGGGGCGGCATGTTCCGGAAAATGGAAACCAATGATTTTGAATCATTAAACGTATCCTATATTGAGTTTTGGGTGATGGATCCTTTTGTTTACAAACCAAACTCAGCTGGTGGCGACCTGTATTTTAACCTGGGCAGTATATCCGAAGATATACTAAAAGACGGGCGTAAAAGTTTAGAGAACGCCTTGCCGGTAAATGGCGACCTGTCGCAGGTTGACGAAACCAACTGGGGGCGTGTAGCAAAATTGCAACCTGTAATAAATGCCTTTGATAATAACCCGGATTCGCGCAGGCTGCAAGACGTGGGTTTAGATGGTTTAAATGATGCCGACGAGAAAAAGAAATTTGCTCCCGTTGTACAACAACTAACCAGCCGGCTAAACGCGCAGGCTGCCACCAGTTTCTCAACCGACCCATCCTCTGATGATTATCAATATTACCAGGGGCGCGATCTTGACCAGGCCAGAGCAGGTATTTTAGATCGTTATAGTAAATACAATGGTACCGACGGTAACTCCAAAACAGCCGAACAATCACAGGCCGAACTCGGGATACAAAACTCAGCTGCTACCTCACTGCCCGATGGCGAGGATATCAACCGGGATAATAACATGAGCATAGAAGATTCTTACTTCCAATATAAAGTATCTATCCGCCCCGGAGATATGGTAGTAGGCCAAAATTATGTTAGCGATAAAGTTACCGCTTCGGTAAAACTGGCCAATGGCAGTACGCAAATGGTTAACTGGTACCAATTCAGGATCCCGATAACCGATTATCAAGCGCAGGTAGGTAACATTCAGGACTTTAAGGCCATCCGTTTTATGCGGATGTTCATGACCAACTTTGCCGATACTGCTATATTACGTTTCGCTACCCTGCAATTGGTACGTGGAGAGTGGCGTTCTTTTAATACCGAAAGAAATCCGCTCAATGTAATTGCCGATCCGGCTATCCCAAATCCGCCGCTTGATAACTCTACGCTTGATGTACAGGCGGTAAGTATCGAACAAAACGGTAACCGCACGCCTATACCTTACGTAGTACCGCCGGGCATTAACCGCCAGCGTAATTATAATAACCTGCAAACAGATACCAAACTCAACGAGCAATCGCTGTCGTTAAATGTTAAAAGCCTGCGCGATGGTTATTCAAGGGCGGCCTTCAAAACCTTTTTTAATGACCTGCGCTCCTATAAGCGCCTGCAAATGTTTGTACACGCCGAAGGCGATCAGCTGAAGGATAATGATCTGAGTGCCTTTATCCGTTTAGGGGTTGATTACCAGGACAACTATTATGAATACCAGGTGCCTCTAAAGGTCACCCTGCCTGGTACCCGCGATCCGGATGCCATATGGCCCGCTGTTAACTCGATAGATCTTGAGCTGGACCTGTTAACCCGGGCCAAACTTAAACGTAATCATTCCAACGTGCCTTACAACCAGGTGTTTAAGTACGTGGAGGGTAACCAAACAGTTTATATCAAAGGTCAGCCGGATCTGAGCAAGTTGCGTACGGTTATGGTGGGTGTACGCAATCCGTACAGGGGGGCGCAGCCTTCAAATATTGACGATGGTTTGGATAAAACCGGTACTGTTTGGTTTGACGAGTTACGGCTAACCGACTTTGACCAGCGTGGTGGCTGGGCAGCAACAGCCCGGTTTGATGCCAAGCTTGCCGATTTTGCCGATATCACCATCGCCGGTACTAAAACCACCGTTGGCTTTGGTACACTTGATTCCCGGTTGAATGACAGGAGCCGCAGTGACGACCAAACTTATGACGTATCAGCCAATATGGAGCTCGGAAAATTCTTCCCCGATAAAAGCGGTATCCATATACCTGCCTACGTCAATGTGTCAAAGCAAACCAGTATGCCGCAGTATGACCCCGGTGCGCCCGATGTGGAGCTCAAGGCATCGTTGGCTGCTGCAACCTCGAGCCAGGAGCGCGACTCTATACGGAACGCCGCCGTTGATTATACCCTGCGAAAGAGTATCAACTTTACCAACGTACACAAGGCAAAAACCGACCCCAATGCCCCGAGCCATTTATGGGATGTAGAAAACCTGAATGCTTCATACGCCTTTACACAATATACGCATCACGATTTTGTAACTCAAAGTGATCTGGAAAAAACATACAATTTTACACTGGCTTATAATTATACCAATCAGCCCAAATACTATAGTCCGTTTGCTAAGATCATTAAAAGTAACCTCCTGGCCCTTTTCCGCGATATCAATTTCAGTATCCTGCCTTCGCGGTTAAATCTGAGTATCAATTTTGACCGTTTTTATTCTGAGAATACCTTGCGGGATAATGACCCCAATAACTTTATCCCCGTACCCACAACCACGTTCAATAAATATTTTAATATCACCCGGGTTTACGGTATCGGCTGGAATCTTTCCAAATCATTACAAATGGATATCGACGCCACCAACCTGTCGGTAGTTGATGAGCCGGCCGGTCGTATTAATGGTTTAAAACGGGATACCCTTTGGGATAACCTGAAAAAACTGGGGCGTACCACTAACTATAACCACACCATTAACTTTAACTATAACGTGCCGTTCACCAAAATTCCGGGAATGGACTGGGTAGCTATGGTGGCCCGTTACAGCGCGCATTTTAACTGGCAAACACAACCCCTGTTTGCCATCAACGATCCTACTTACGATGTGGGTAACAGTATACAAAACTCCAGGGCTATACAGTTAAATCCAACCTTAAATATGGTGGCCCTCTATAATAAGTTTCCGTTCATACGAAAGGCGAATAACCCAAATAACACCAAAGCAGGTCTTGAGGGTGTCCTGATAGGCTTATTAACCAGTGTTAAAAACCTCAGTGCTACTTATACCCGTACCCAGGGTATATTTTTGCCGGGATACTTGCCGCAGTCGGGCTTTTTTGGGGCAGATGCCGGAGCCCCGGGTTTAGGATTTTTACTGGGTAGCCAAACTGATATTCGGCCTAAGGCTTTAGCTAATGGCTGGATAACCAGGGATACCCTGCAAAACCAATTGTACGTAACTACCATGAATGAGGATATGCACTTCAGGGGTATCATTGAGCCATTTAAGGATCTGCGAATTGAGCTTATTGCCTTCAAAACGCAGGATCATAATTACCAGGCCAACTTTAAATATCTGCCCACAACCAACAGTATCGAATCTTTAAGTCCGGTAACCACAGGTAATTACAGCATCTCGTTTTTAACCATTGCTACCGCCTTCAAAAAAACAACTGGGGTTGATAATACATCGCCTATTTATCAAAAGCTTTTGGATAGCCGTGCTCTCATATCTAAAAAGTTAGGGACAACAAATCCAAATTCCGCTGGTAGTACAGATGGTTATGCCGACGGTTACGGGCCAAACTCGCAGAATGTACTGGTGCCTGCTTTCCTGGCAGCGTATACGGGTAAAAACCCTGCTAAAAGCAACCTTTCACAATTCCCGTCTATCCCGATACCTAACTGGCAGATCACTTATAATGGCCTGAGCAAGATCCCGTTTTTACAGGATATTTTTGACTCATTCGATCTGAGCCATGGTTACCGGTCGTCTTATAACGTAAACGGTTTTACCTCTTTACTGCAATACCAGGAGGCCAATGGCGGGGTTACCTCACGAGATCTCAACAACGATTTTTTACCTCAGTACCAGTTTTCGCAGGTGACTATTTTTGAGCAGTTTGTACCATTGCTGGGCGCCAGTATCAGGTTCAAAAACAGCATGACCACCAATCTGGAGTACCGGCAAAGCCGCTCACTAAGCCTGAGCCTGCTTAACAGTCAGTTGGCCCAGCAAAACGAGCGCATCATCGTGTTTGGCTTTGGCTATCATACCAAAAACTTCCATTTCCCGTTTGGCTGGTTTAGCGGACCGGGCAAGGATAATGATGTTAATTTTAAGCTCGATTTCTCCCTGCGCGATAATAAAACCCTGATATATCGGGCCGATGTGCAGGAGGCCGAAATATCATCAGGTGCACAAAATATTACCGTGCGCCCGTCCATTGATTATGTGATCAACCAGCGGTTTAATTTGAACCTGTTTTATGATTCAAACATTACTCGGCCATATACTTCGCAAACATTTAATACCGCGTATACCAATTTCGGTATCAACCTTAAATTGTTACTGCAATAAGCTATAAGAGTACCATGGAAGATTTTAAAGTTACAAGTTCAATAGATCTGAAAACCTACTATTATATCTGTTTAAGGATATATTTGAAAAAGCGTGCGATTATACTCCTGATCCCATTTGTAGCTGTGCAAATCACCTTTTTTTTAGAACCGCCGGTTTTATGGAGTGACGAACTTTGGTTAATTGGCATTTTTGGCGCCTTATATATTTTTAGCATCTGGGCCATGTACAGGGCTTGTAAAATACAAATACAAAGAACCCCTTACCTTAAAGAAGAGGTGCACTATAAGCTTAACCGGGATAAAATTGAACTCTCCGGCGATTCGTTCACTCACGTTTGCACCTGGCAATATGTGAGTACACTAATGGAACGGGAAAAATACTTCATGATGTTTAATCAGAACCGGACTTTTTACTACCTGCCAAAGGATGGTTTTGAATCGCGCGAGGCCGCGGTAGGTTTTAAAGAAATGGTAAAAGAAAAAGGGATTAAATTTTCCTATAACTAACCTGTACTTCAAAAACTTTTTAAACCTTAAATTTTAA